>JAQBSW010012824.1:0-15641 GCA_029291075.1 Eudiplozoon nipponicum
TATTTCCAATTCTTAACCCTGATCTATTATCGAAAGATTTCCATAAGGGTAAACATTAGAAGCCTTATTCTATAACCTAGTTTTCTATCTCATAATTGAAAAAAACGAAATGAAAATTAACAAAATATGAAGCTGAAACGACTCCACTCGGAAAAACAAATCAAAACAAAAAGTAGTACATTGAAATCTCTATTTCTCAAATTCGACATAACAATTATATCAATTTTGAACAACAATGAGCCTATCCTAATCAGAAATTCGACAAGCATTATATAATCCTCATAAAAACAGATTTAAACATGAAACCACATATAGCACCGATTTTATTCAGAGATAAAAGAATCAGTAATTTATGCTTAAGTCAGGTAAGAACCACATAGCTTAAGCTTGCATAATTTAAAATATATATGCGGATTCTTACAAAATTGAGAATAAAAACTTGTTAACTGAGATGCATTTTCTCCAATAAGTCATACAGCAACAACTTAAACAAGACAAATTTAGTCTTTATGACTTAGATGTACTGCCTTATATTTTATTCATTTACATGACATAATATTTATTGATTTTCAAACATGTAACGTTCGCTAACATCTAACGTTACGAGAAATGAGAAGCACCGATGCAACCTTTTGCCATATTTCCAAGAAACTTCCCATAGATTTACGTCACCTTTAGACGTACAACTTCTAAAATATCTAAAATTATCTAGTTTGATCTAACTGCGCAGTAAATTTTATTTTAAATGTGTTTGACAGAATGAGAGCAAGCATGTTAGAAGTGCTCAACAGACATGGTTGGTAGACTCCGAATATAAACGATTCTCACTAGAATTAGGCGATCTAGTGTTCTTTTACAGTCCACATATAACCACGAACCACTTATGGTTATATGGCAGTGGAGTATTACTCACTATTAGCTTGTGTATGACTGTGCACTATGATGATGATCAAACTTTACTTCTTTATCTCATGCATCCTCATTAATTACGAATCCTTTATTGCAAAAAATCTCAATTCTCAATTGAATAAGTGCCAAATAAACATTGTCTTTTTTCAATATTCTTCACAGGTTTCAATGAGTATTCAACATAAAATATTATATCAAGCTGACAAACAGGTTAATAAAGTATGCAAAAATAAGAATACTGATATTATAATCGAGTATGCCACCAGGACGAATCGCTTAATTATTTCCCCAACATTTTATAGGATAATGTTCTACACATTTTTTGTACCGTATAATCAATTTTCAACTCTGGTTAATCAACTCCAAAACCGCACTTACGCTAATAATAGTATCGTATACAAATCCAGACGTAAACTTTACACATAGTCTGGTGATGTCTCCTTAATTTTGCTTCGCTGTATTTCAGTTCTTATTGATTAAACTATTCTACACTTCAAGATAATTTTGCAAAGAAGTCGTTATAATGCGTTTATATCGCTTCATTCTTCGTCTATTTATAATTTTTTTCTTCCACTGACCTCAGTCATCCAAGAAAATTAAAATATATCAGTACAGTGACTTTATAATTCCTTATATTATTTATATTGGTCAATGTCTGATTGACTTTTTATCAAAGCATAGATTTCTACAACTATTTGTGTACATGTATTAATAAAGTGTGGTGAAAATCTTTGATACATCTACAGAAGCCGGTCATGGAATTCATTCAACAGGAAATTATGACGCTTTGCTGCATGCTTGATACACAAAATTTAAAGTCTCGGATAATTTATGCACGATACGTCGTTAAGACCAGAACGATCGTACACACTTTATATATAGCAACAGTTTCCAAAAGTAGACCTACATATAGTTCACATATATGAACTACTTAGTTTTGGATTTGAACGCATTTTTCTTGTGCGGGACAATTGATAGCACTCTAAGGTCGGTAAACTCTTGGATATTGTACATTTTCAGGTGGTCTGATTATTAGCCTTGTTTGATGGGTACTTACCGAATCGGCCAATAAACTAGATATAACTAATTATTTTTGTACGAGATCATGAAAAATAATAACTTTTTATTTGGCAACAAAGGCCATTTGGCTAAAAAATGGGTAAGGTCAGGATACAATTCAAAAGTAGGGATATGTATATTAGAGTGCAATAGTAACTAGCAAAATATTTAACGATAAAGTAGTTGGAATTTAAGAAAGAAAAGTGCTTTCAGCAACTTCGTGTTAGTTTTTCCTGAAGCGAGATAGACTCCAATTGACTAGGATAGACCGGTTTACAGTAAGGCTTGCGAAGAGTCAGAATTTTCGTTCCGTGTGCAGGATTTGCTGCTTTCAGCTGAACGAATTTAAGAATTTGTTAGAAATTGAGGAAGAACCAGCCTGATCACTATAAATGTACATTTACATTACAATTATACTATTACACAGATACACATATTTAGTACAGCATTGTATATGTTCTACGGGCTCATAAGCTGATGAATATTCTTAGAAACAAAATAAAGACTTGATTCTAATATTTTGAATGTCTTTAGTAGAATTAAACTCGTCTTCATAATCATTACAGTGGATCCATAGGCATTGTACAAGATGTTACAATACACAATGATAAACAGAGCAAATTTAAAAGGTATATTTTTCCGACAGTTAAGCCTTAATAAGCACTCATATGTGCTAACGCCTTTTGATATGTCGCACTTAGCAGAGCACGACGGCAAATTGACTAGCGTGGATCAAGACGAAATGCGTATATAAGGAAAGCAAAGTTAGACATGCGGCTTTCACCCCTAGAAATCACGCATGCATTGAACCTAGAAGGAAATGTCAGCCACACAATTTCATGCAATTACGAGCATTAACGTGTTGTAGTTTTGGACCCGACAAAAATGCCACTCAGAACTCCCGTCGTGAGGCTGAATCTTATAGTTTGCTAGCGGCCAACCACCCACGGTGCTAACATGACCAGTCCCTATTTCGGCTCGACGTTGTGGCAGAGCACGTCGAATACAGCAAATTAATGTGTCATATACAATGCACCTAAAATCATGTTTGGTACGAGGCTCATAACGGTCATACTCGTTCATAAGTTTTCCAATTGTTTTTACGTTTTCGAATTTCTCTCGCCATCATAACACAAGTCACGCGTAATTTAAACTCCGTTCAAAATAACCATACGTTCACTATCTTTATTAAAGGCTATATTTTAGTCGAAGATACAAGTTTTCAAAGCACTAACCATGGAGATCAAATTCATATCATTACGTCTCTATGATGGCTGATAATCTGCACTTCCTTCTTAAATTCCTAAGAGATAACACTGACTCGTAGCGTATATTGGTCCTTTCGCACCCGGAATTCAATAACACGATTACTTTCGTCAAGACAGCGGCATTTCGGTAATTGAAATATCTAATCGAATTGATACCAGCAAGGTTATTACTCTAGCGACTGCTGAACATCAACGATGATTCTCATCATCGACTTCTACATAAAGAGTTGTATCGTTAGCCATCATGTTTAAACATACGGCAATCTCTCTTATTTTAGCTTCCCCAGTGGATTTACATAACACAAGTTCGACTATCGCACCTCTCACTTCACAATGGATTTCGCCGGACACTTGTACTCTCGTTTTTCTCATATTTTGGTCTTAATTCATGCAACGTTATTCGACATCTAGATACTCTCCAGAAGATCATACTCATTGATTTTGTTTCAGATACAATTAACATGAAAGACTGTTATAACGTCGCAACGGTGCCCATTCTTACTCTTTCTGTACCAGTGGCATTGTTATTATTAACCCTTTAAAATCGTTACTCACCCTCAAGCACACATACATTGAGGCATGACCCTACTTTACAGATAAATATTGAACTTCTCTATTGTCGGGTTATTTCGCCTGATACCAAATAAAAAATTAATAGCACTAATAAATTACAGTTGGAAAAAGGTCATTTAACCCAACAATTTAAAAGAGCAAAATAAAAATCAAAAGTATAATTATGTGTTGATTAATGAGACAGCGGCAAGCTATCGTTCAGCGATGATAACGGTAGGACAGGTACAAGTTAAACAATCAGAACAATAATAAACAGTAGTCACGGGGATGATCGTTAATGATATTCGAAGCCAATAGCGTAGCACAGAGGCTGGAGTCGAAACCGTAAGACTTGGCTTTTCACAAGACCCGGAGAAATTTATATCGACAAAAACATGTATTACTGGAGTGAGAGGAACAAGTCCCGCTTCCAAACAGTGGTAATTTAGGAGTTAATTAAACAAGTGCAGGGTAACCGCTTTTCAAAACGAACAGTAAAGTAGGAGACTCGTCTTTGCAGGCAGTGCATTGAAAGCATTTTAGAAAAAGGGTAGTTCTAGTTTAAAATTGTTTGGGAATGGTTAGATTGACCAGATTTACAACTGAGAGCGGGATAAGAGTGACTAGAGAGAGAGAAATTCGACAACATAAGGCAAGTTAAGACATTACGAACAAATGAGATTATACGTGATTGGCAACTGAACCATTAAAGGTTAAAGATTTGCAAAGCATTCATGATAGTTCTGACCATAGAAGACACGATTCAGAAATCTGGAAACGATCTATTCAGGGGTAAAACAAGAGGCCAAATTGAGAGAGTAATGGTTTACGCTGTCATAGCATGAGAGGAACGGAAGCATTGAATACAGGAATCATAAAGTAGGGCTGTGTCTTGAAGCAAATAAAGCATCAATAAATTAATGTAATTAATATAACAAAAATTACCTTTTGCCTTGCTACCTCGAAAGTATCTTTAATGTCAATTTCGAGTTTGTCGAATTCCTGTGCTAAAGCGTTGATTTTCGCCACATGCTTGTAAGAAATTGCGCTTTCTGACACAATTTTTGTTAATAACAACTTTAATTGAGAATATTTAATATGCAGGCATTCTATGCCCTCTTTAGAAGCAATGTCACAAACAGCTTCATCAGTCATGATAACTGTATTCAATTTCTTGAATCAGGTTACGCTCACAATGTTAATACTTGGCACATGTTAATAAGATGCACGATTAGGCGGAAAATTAGCTGAAATTATGTTTGAAAATGTAAAAATTTTAAAAACAAATAAAACAAAAATAAAAATTATTTGATTTCAGGTTTTGTGACAATAAAAATAGATTCCGTATTGCTCAACAATACAGGTAAAACTCTACTCTAGGTAGACAACATGAATATTATGCGACTCTGAAAAGAACCCTCAATGAAGAATATCCGGTTTTGTGGAGGTAGTTAAATCCTCTGCATTATTTTCCAGAACATTCTTTGTTTAAATACTTGATTTTAAATTGTGCGCTATTTTCAGTTTTTTGAGTATCTCGCTCCGTGACTGGTATTGTAATTTTGGTCTGCTGCATTTTAACATTTTTCTGTAGTAAACGATTACATCATCATCAAATATATTTCTCCATCAATTGCCTTTGTTCTGATATAAAATAACATTGAAGAGGAGCCTTGGAACAGGTATATTTGATTTTATCGTTGGTTCACGTATATACCATAACAGATTATTGCTGAGTGGAACAGCTTTCCAACTTTCACTTTCCGATTGTCTAACCGTAAGTATCGATTTAATTGGTATCTCTTATATTCATGGATACCGATATTAAATTTGAGGACACAAGTAGGTAAGTGCAGGACATAGTGGACTTGAACTTAAGTAACGATAATAACCATATAAACCTATCAGACTCTACTGTGAATTTTAGGACTTCCAGCGATCTGGCATCTATGGGGCTTACAGACTCGAATAGGTTATGGGCCTCAACAAAATTTGGCGACCGCGCCAGTCCAAGAATTTTAAGTCTACCACAGTATAAATCAGAAAAACATTCAAGTTGGGTAGGAGATGTCCAAATGATATTCAGTGCTTATAATATCGTGAACCCTATGGAAAAATAGAAATGAGTAACTTTATTTGGATTCGAACTACACATTTCCATTAAAAGATAACAATATTAGAAAACTTACAATATTTAAAATATATCACATCACATAAATATGTCCATTAAGTCTCATATAGAGAAATAATTCCCAATATAGAGGAAGATATTTTGTCGCAAACTTGAACACAAGGAAAGATATTTACTCTGGCAAAAATAAAATTTGTTTACCTTTTTCATACCAATGTTTACTATGCACATACGGTACTAAGAATCGTCTATTCTATAAACAAGATCTAAGTTATTGTAGTAAACCAATAATTACGAGATATAAGTGGCCTATGGATAGTTATGTTTTCTGTGTTTTTTACCTGATGAACTGTTAATTTTATTCTTTAAATAAAGTTTGGAGCTTGAAATAAACACTAATCCCAATGTATTTAACCAGTTGTCAAACAACATAACAAAGCTAGAAAATAAAGTTAGTGAACCAACTTTGATGTGGGCTTGGTCTTGGGACAAATACCTGATTTTAGCTTTTGGTGTGTACTTATGGGTGGATTTTGTGCAATCGCTGTAATATTTTATTTTTGAAAGGCTTTCAAGAAGAATAAATTCGTTTGTTGTGACGTTGTTGTGGGAAAACTGACGGATCGGAGCTGAATTTTCTCTCTCGTCTTTCTCTCTATTCTGTGGCCAGATATCCATTATAAATAAGTCTTGATCCCTGTAATATTCAGATAAGTTGGTTTAGTTTGTCAGTATGAAATAAATTCATGTATTTACTTCTATTTTTAACCGATGTTAATTTGAAACTATGGCAGACTTTACCTTCAGTAGACAAATTCTCCAGTAGAAAATGGGATTCTATGGGAAATTTCTGACCTTTAATAATTAATAAAAAGTAAACTGTAACTTTGATAAGTCTAAAAAGATAAAACATAAAACTAAACCTTGTGGCTTTAAAGCTCTTGGAGGAGATACGTTTGAAATTTAAGGATCAGAATAATAATAATAATAATAATAATAATAATAATAATAATAATAATAATAATAAAATAATAATAATAAGTTTAAATAGCATAACAGTATGTTGGCTTGTGCAAGCCAAAATGACTATCGTCAATCATACGTACTGACACATTTCAACCTTCCATGATCATCATCAGAGTACGACGACAAATTGACTTACGAGGATCAAACTTCAATGCATATTTATCATAATCATCAAGCAGATCCATACAAAAGCCAAAATTAACAAATTTTTCACTGCCATATAAACATATGACGTTCATGGTGATACGTGTACTGTAAAAGAACAATAGGTCACTAATTCCTAGTGAGAATGGTTTGTATTCGTATTTACCCTTCCCTTTGATAGTCTGCCAACCAAAGCTGAAGAGCAATAACAGCTAAGATGACATTGGCTAAAGTTAGCTTCAGCAGTCGATACTTGCCATTCACGTCTGGCACGCTTTTAAATAAAAGTTATTGCAAAGTTAAACCAAACTCGAATCTTCACATGAAACGGGATGATGTCTGCTTCCTTTTAAACCCGGAAAGTTTCACGCTACCATTCTCAGACTGACTAGCTTCTGCCCGCCGGTCATCAGGCCGGAAATTCTATGGACTTAGGCTACATGCATATAAAAGCATCTTTAGATATGCAACTTTCACCTCTAGTAGTCTCGCTAATGTCGATACAGCGCTGTAATCTTGTAACTCGGTTAAGCATTATGACATAACACCGTATTTTGTACCTAAATAAGCATTAAAAACATGTTGTGCGACAGGGAATAGATTATTTACCTGATTTTTGGATTGCGTACCGAATTGCAAGTATCTATTAGGTTTTGCGAACCTAGTATCAAATTAGTTCAGTTGTGACCAGAAGGATAAACCAAAGGCAGCATAAACGGCAAGTTTAATCTCATGCACATTCGTTTCGTGCTTACTGGCGACTCATCAGTAGGAGCCGGTATTACGCCCTTTAACCACTATATATTTGGTAGAAGAATGTGGAATAATAGGACGGTACAATCTCCTAAACGAATGTGTAAACCTGTAATAGTGAAGCTAACATAATCTAAAGTCAACGACAATACGACTTCAATGCTAACTCACACTATATAATATATATACCGAGTCTGTAAAGGATACTAACACTATGGCCATTGTGTTAGTAACTGATACCTTTTTTGAAATCGATGAGTACCGGATACTAACACTATGGTTTCCGGGTCGGTACATGATACCAACCTGATGGATATAAATTTATGCTAAAGTTCACCCAAATTGAGAATTACAACAATTTCCGAACACCTGTTACTCCAGTTAAACCATACACTCTGGCCTTCATCGATATCAGTTATCACATTTCGCGGTAAGCATGACATCATTCAATTCAATATATTTCAGTTAAATACTGTTTGTTGCGAAGAACTAATATATATGCAAGTATGTATTAGGTTTTGCGAACCTAGTAACAAATTAGTTCAGTTGTGACCAGAAGGATAAACCAAAGGCAGCATGAACGGAAAGTATAATCTCATGCATATTCGTTTCTTGCTTACAGGCGACTCATCAGTAGGAGCCGGTATTACGCCCTTTAACCACTATATACTTGGCAGAAGAATGTGGATTAATAGGACGGTACAATCTCCTAGACGAATGTGTAAACCTGTAATAGTGAAGCTAACATAATCTAAAGTCAACGATAATACGACTTCAATGCTAACTCACACTATATAATATATATACCGAGTCTGTAAAGGATACTAACACTATGGCTATTGTGTTAGTAACTGATACCTTTTTAAAATTGATGAGTACCGGATACTAACACTATGGTTTCCGAGTCGGTACATGATACCAACCTGATGGATATAAATTTATGCTAAAGTTCACCCAAATTGAGAATTACAACAATTTCGAACACCTGTTGCTCCAGTTAAACCATACACTCTGGCCTTCATCGATATCAGTTATCACATTTCGCGGTAAGCATGACATCATTCAATTCAATATATTACAGTTAAATACTGTTTGTTGCGAAGAACTAATATATATGCAAGTATGTATTGGTTTTGCGAACCTAGTAACAAATTAGTTCAGTTGTGACCAGAAGGATAAACCAAAGGCAGCATGAACGGAAAGTATAATCTCATGCACATTCGTTTCGTGCTTACTGGCGACTCATCAGTAGGAGCCGGTATTACGCCCTTTAACCACTATATATTTGGTAGAAGAATGTGGAATAATAGGACGGTGCAATCTCCTAGACGAATGTGTAAACCTGTAATAGTGAAGCTAACATAATCTAAAGTCAACGACAATACGACTTGAATGCTAACTCACACTATATAATATATATACCGAGTCTGTAAAGGATACTAACACTATGGCTATTGTGTTGGTAACTGATACCTTTTTTGAAATCGATGAGTACCGGATACTAACACTATGGTTTCCGAGTCGGTACATGATACCAACCTGAGGGATATAAATTTATGCTAAAGTTCACCCAAATTGAGAATTACAACAATTTCCGGACACCTGTTACTCCAGTTAAACCATACACTCTGGCCTTCATCGATATCAGTTATCACATTTCGTGGAAAGCATGACATCATTCAATTCAATATATTACAGTTAAATACTGTTTGTTGCGAAGACCTAATATATATGCAAGTATGTATTAGGTTTTACGAACCTAGTAACAAATTAGTTCAGTTGTGACCAGAAGGATAAACCAAAGGCAGCATGAACGGAAGGTATAATCTCATGCACATTCTTTTCGTGCTTACTGGCGACTCATCAGTAGGAGCCGGTATTACGCCCTTTAACCACTATATATTTGGTAGAAGAATGTGGAAAAAAGGACGTTACAATCTTCTAGACGAATGTGTAAACCTGTAATAGTGAAGCTAACATAATCTGAAGTCAACGACAATACGACTTCAATGCTAACTCACACTATATAATATATATAACGAGGCTGTAAAGGATACTAACACTATGGCCATTGTGTTAGTAACTGATACCTTTTTTGAAATCGATGAGTACCGGATACTAACACTATGGTTTCCGAGTCGGTACATGATACCAACCTGATTGATATAAATTTATGCTAAAGTTCACCCAAATTGAGAATAACAACAATTTCCGCGCACCTGTTACTCCAGGTAAACCATACACTCTGGCCTTCATCGATATCAGTTATCACATTTCGCGGTAAGCATGACATCATTCAATTCAATATATTACAGTTAAATACTGCTTTTTGCGAAGAAATAATATATATGCAAGTATGTATTAGGTTTTGCGAACCTAGTAACAAATTAGTTCCGTTGTGACCAGAAGGATAAACCAAAGGCAGCATGAACGGAAAGTATAATCTCATGCACATTCGTTTCGTGCTTACTGGCGACTCATCAGTAGGAGCCGGAATTACGCCCTTTAACCACTATATATTTGGTAGAAGAATGTGGAATAATAGGACGGTACAATCTCCTAGACGAAGGTGTAAACCTGTAATAGTGGAGCTAACATAATCTGAAGTCAACGACAATACGACTTCAATGCTAACTCACACTATATAATATATATACCGAGTCTGTAAAGGATACTAACACTATGGCTATTTTGTTAGTAACCGATACCAACATTATTGTACCGAAAAGGTACATGGTACTAACACTATGGTTACCGAGTCGGTACATGATATCAACCTGATGGATATCAATTTATGCTATAGTTCACCGAAATTGAGAATAACAACAATTTCTGAACACCTGTTACTCCAGTAAATCCATACACTCTGGCCTTGATCGATATCAGTTATCACATTTCGCTGTAAGCATGACATCATTTAATTTAATATATTACAGTTAAATACTGTTTGTTGCGAAGAACTAATATATGCAAGTATGTATTAGGTTTTGCGAACCTAGTAACAAATTAGTTCAGTTGTGACCAGAAGGATAAACCAAAGGCAGCATGAACGGAAAGTATATTCTCATGCACATTCGTTTCGTGCTTACTGGCGACTCATCAGTAGGAGCCGGTATTACGCCCTTTAACCACTATATATATTTGGTAGAAGAATGTGGAATAATAGGACGGTACAATCTCCTAGACGAATGTGTAAACCTGTAATAGTGAAGCTAACATAATCTGAAGTCAACGACAATACAACTTCAATGCTAACTCACACTATATAATATATATACCGAGTCTGTAAAGGATACTAACACTATGGCTATTGTGTTAGTAACTGATACCTTTTTAAAATCGATGAGTACCGGATACGAACACTATGGTTTCCGAGTCGGTACATGATACCAACCTGATGGATATAAATTTATGCTAAGTTCACCCAAATTGAGAATTACAACAATTTCCGAACACCTGTTACTCCAGTTAAACCATACACTCTGGCCTTCATCGATATCAGTTATCACATTTCGCGGTAAACATGACATCATTCAATTCAATATATTACAGTTAAATACTGTTTGTTGCGAAGAACTAATAAATACGCAAGTATGTATTAGGTTTTGCGAACCTAGTAACAAATTAGTTCAGTTGTGACCAGATGGATAAACAAAAGGCAGCATGAACGGAAAGTATAATCTCATGCACATTCGTTTCGTGCTTACTGGCGACTCATCAGTAGGAGCCGGTATTACGCCCTTTAAAAACTATATATTTGGTAGAAGAATGTGGAATAATAGGACGGTACAATCTCCTAGACGAATGTGTAAACCTGTAATAATGAAGCTAACATAATCTAAAGTCAACGACAATACGACTTCAATGCTAACTCACACAATATAATATATATACCGAGTCTGTAAAGGATACTAACACTATGGCTATTGTGTTAGTAACTGATACCTTTTTTGAAATCGATGAGTACCGGATGCTAACACTATGGCTTCCGAGTCGGTACATGATACCAACCTGATGGATATAAATTTATGCTAAAGTTCACCCAAATTGAGAATAACAGCAATTTCCGAACACCTGTTACTCCAGTTAAACCATACACTCTGGCCTTCATCGATATCAGTTATCACATTTGGCGGTAAGCATGACATCATTCAATTCAATATATTACATTTAAATACTGTTTTTTGCGAAGAACTAATATATAAACAAGTATGTATTAGGTTTTGCGAACCTAGTACCAAATTAGTTCAGTTGTGACCAGAAGGATAAACCAAAGGCAGCATGAACGGTAAGTATAATCTCATGCACATTCGTTTCGTGCTTACTGGCGACTCATCATTAGGAGCCGGAATTAGGCCCTTTAACCACTATATATTTGGTAGAAGAATGTGGAATAATAGGACGGTACAATCTCCTAGACGAATGTGTGAACCTGTAATAGTGAAGCTAACATAATCTGAAGTCAACGACAATGCAACTTCAATGCTAACTCACACTATATAATATATATACCGAGTCTGTAAAGGATACTAACACTATGGCCATTGTGTTAGTAACTGATACCTTTTTTGAAATCGATGAGTACCGGATACTAACGCTATGGTTTTCGAGGCGGTACATAATACCAATCTGATGGATATAAATTTAAACTAAAGTTCACCCAAATTGAGAATAACAACAATTTACGAACACCTTTTACTCCAGTTAAACCATATACTCTGGCCTTCATCGATATCAGTTATCACATTTCGCGGTAAGCATGACATCATTCAATTCAATATATTACAATTAAATACTGTTTGTTGCGAAGAACTAATATATATGCAAGTATGTATTAGGTTTGCGAACCTAGTAACAAATTAGTTCAGTTGTGACCAGAAGGATAAACCAAAGGCAGCATGAACGGAGAGTATAATCTCATGCACATTCGTTTCGTGCTTACTGGCGACTCATCAGTAGGAGCCGGTATTACGCCCTTTAACCACTATATATTCGGTAGAAGAATGTGGAATAATAGGACAGTACAATCTCCTAGACGAATGTGTAAACCTATAATAGTGAAGCTAACATAATATGAAGTCAACGACAATACGACTTCAATGCTAACTCACACTATATAATATATATACCGAGTCTTTAACGGATACTAACACTATGGCTATTGTGTAAGTAACTGATACCTTTTTTGAATTCGATGAGTACCGGATACTAACACTGTGGTTTCCGAGTCGGTACATGATACCAACCTGATGGATATAAATTTATGCTAAAGTTCACCCAAATTGAGAATAACAACAATTTCCGAACACCTGTTATTCCAGTTAAACCATACACTCTGGCATTCATCGATATCAGTTATCACATTTCGAGGTAAGCATGACATCATTCAATTCAATATATTACAGTTAAATACTATTTTTTTGCGCAGAACTAATATATATGCAAGTATGTATTAGGTTTTGCGAACCTAGTAACAAATTAGTTCAGTTGTGACCAGAGGGATAAACCAAAGGCAGCATGAACGGAAAGTATAATCTCATTCACATTCGTTTCGTGCTTACTGGCGACTCATGAGTAGGAGCCGGTATTACGCCCTTTAACCACTATATATTTGGTAGAAGAATGTGGAATAATAGGACAATACAATCTCCTAGACGAATGTGTAAACCTGTAATAGTGAAGCTAACATAATCTCAAGTCAACGACAATGCGACTTCAATGCTAACTCACACTATATAATATATATACCGAGTCTGTAAAGGATACTAACACTATGGCTATTGTGTTGGTAACTGATACCGTTTTAAAATGGATGATTACTGGATACTAACACTATGGTTACCGAGTCGGTACATGATACCAACCTGATGGATATAAATTTATGCTAAAGTTCACCGAAATTGAGAATAACAACAATTTCCGAACACCTGTTACTCCAGTTAAACCATACACTCTGGCTTTCATCGATATCAGTTTTCACATTTCGCGGTAAGCATGACATCATTCAATTCAATATATTACAGTTAAATACTGTTTGTTGCGAAGAACTAATATATATGCAAGTATGCATTAGGTTTTGCGAACCTAGTAACAAATTAGTTCAGTTGTGACCAGAAGGATAAACCAAAGGCAGCATGAACGGAAGTATAATCTCATGCACATTCGTTTCGTGCTTACTGGCGACTCATCAGTAGGAGCTGGTATTACGCCCTTTAGCCACTATATATTTGGTAGAAGAATGTGGAATAATAGGACGGTACAATCTCCTAGACAAACGTGTAAACCTGTAATAGTGAAGCTAACATAATCTAAAGTCAATGATAATAAGACTTCAATGCCAACTCACACTATATAATATATATATTGAGTCTGTAAAGGATACTAACACTATGGCTATTGTGTTAGTAACTGATACCTTTTTTAAAATCGATGGGTACCGGATACTAACACTATGGTTTCCGAGTCGGTACATGATACCAACCTGATGGATATAAATTTATGCTAAAGTTCACCGAAATTGAGAATTACAACAATTTCCGAACACCTGTTACTCCAGTTAAACCATACACTCTGGCCTTCATCTATATCAGTTATCAAATTTCGCGGTAAGCATGACATCATTCAATTCAATATATTACATTTAAATACTGTTTTTTGCGAAGAACTAATATATAAACAAGTATGTATTAGGTTTTGCGAACCTAGTACCAAATTAGTTCAGTTGTGACCAGAAGGATAAACCAAAGGCAGCATGAACGGTAAGTATAATCTCATGCACATTCGTTTCGTGCTTACTGGCGACTCATCATTAGGAGCCGGAATTAGGCCCTTTAACCACTATATATTTGGTAGAAGAATGTGGAATAATAGGACGGTACAATCTCCTAGACGAATGGGTAAACCTGTAATAGTGAAGCTAACATAATCTGAAGTCAACGACAATACGACTTCAATGCTAACTCACACTATATAATGTATATACCGAGTCTATAAAGGATACTAACACTATAGCTATTGTGTTAGTAACTGATACCTTTTTTGAAATCGATGAGTACCGGATACAAACACTATGGTTCCCAAATCGGTACATGATACCAACCTGATGGATATAAATTTATGCTAAAGTTCACCCAAATTGAGAATTACAACAATTTACGAACACCTGTTACTCCAGTTAAACCATACACTCTGGCCTTCATCGATATCAGTTATCACATTTCGCCGTAAGCATGACATCATTCAATTCAATATATTACAGTTAAATACTGTTTGTTGCGAAGAGCTAATATATATGCAAGTATGTATTAGGTTTTGCGAACCTAGTAACAAATAAGTTCAGTTGTGACCAGAAGGATAAACCAAAGGCAGCATGAACGGAAAGTATAATCTCATACACATTCGTTTCGTGCTTACTGGCGACTCATCAGTAGGAGCCGGTATTACGCCCTTTAACCACTATATATTTGGTAGAAGAATTTGGAATAATAGGACGGTACAATCTCCTAGACGAATGTGTAAACCTGTAATAGTGAAGCTAACATAATCTGAAGTCAACGACAATACAACTTCAATGCTAACTCACACTATATAATATATATACCGAGTCTATAAAGGATACTAACACTATGGCTATTGTGTTAGTAACTGATACCCATTTTGAAATCGATGAGTACCGGATACTAACGCTATGGTTTTCGAGGCGGTACATAATACCAATCTGATGGATATAAATTTATGCTAAAGTTCACCCAAATTGAGAATAACAACAATTTACGAACACCTGTTACTCCAGTTAAACC
>JAQBSW010012825.1:0-15640 GCA_029291075.1 Eudiplozoon nipponicum
TTACTTTACTTGATCCACCTTATTCCTTGCATAATTACGATTTTATTTATGCGACTAATTAATCGTACTTTTTTAACGTTTAATAGCTAATTATAGTCGGATCATGAGTATCTGTTTTTGCAGCTATTACTACTATTTCAATGCAAAAACTCATATTGTGCATAATTCTCTATTTGCTGCGTATTTCTCTTTTTCCTAAAACCAAAATAACATTGCGTATTATTTACATACCTACTTTGCTTGTGCCATGTTGCTAATGAATTAAGTATCCTGTTCTTGAAATTTTTCGTTTCACGGAATTTATTTTTCTGCAGACTTGTGTTTGAATTCTTACCAGTATTTAATTTTTTAAAAAATTATTTTAATAAATTTAGTTTCGTGCCTAAGTTTTATTTGTGCAATTTAAAAAAATCAATCTTAATATACAAATTTTTTAGACATAAATGCTGATGCATAGTACTTAAAGTTTGTAGGCCTTTATTGACATCGCTAAAGTGTACATTGACAATAATATTGAAATGCATCCATCATTTTTATTTTAAGCCTCGAAATTCAGTATTACCTTGCATGCAAGCTAGAGTGTTAACTTGATAGTAAGAAATAAGATGTAATCATATTAGACGTGGAGGTCACATTTCGGTTGCTTTAGGTAGATGATGCTCGTCAGGGTTTGTTATCGTATGATCTAAGTCGAAAACAGTCAATTCATGACTAGGAATGACAGTGAGATTGTTCCATCAAGAATTGCACAGTAAGAATATTTTCATATTTATGTAACAGAAGCATCAATTTCTAACTGTTGTGTTTTCTCTATTTAATATTCCAATGTTCAATCGTAATCAATACTTAGTTTGACTGGCACACATTATTGCACATTGCATAAACAAAGAAATTGTCAATACCATATCTCACCTTATTCGCTGTGTAAAGACAAAATTCCCAAATCATGATATCTAACGAAAATCCTTTAGAATCGGACATTGGTGAGTGAGAAAAAATGAAACACTGCACACTAAGCCGTCGAAAAAATCGATTAGAATATTTTTTAAGGATCGGTGTTAACAGAATTATCCAAATAATCGGTAAAGATAGTACTTCCAGCTGAACCTGAAATTGGGGCCGTCAGAATGGAAGGCTTAACGCGATTCTAGCGAAGGAGCAAAATCGTTGCTTACTCGTCGGGGAGTAAATAGAGTCTACGAACTTCAAACCTCCAATCAGGGATAGGCTAGTGCCTGATGAGGTTTCTTTGTGTCGACTGTAGAAGTAAAAATCCGTGTTTCTTTGAAGAACTGAATGTAAAGGTAAGATGATGCTGATTGACTGTGTTACTTATTTTTCACGCGTGCAAAGCACGCCAAATCAGACATAGTTGACTTTCAGCCGCATTAACTGGTGCTAATTTTCTGTTTATACTTATACTTGGCCTTATGGAATGTGAGGGCTCTTTCTTAGTGGGCTATTCGTTATTTTCCGGTATGGTGTCCACATAGCTAGTCTCCAGGTGACCAAAATTGGTGTAAGCACTCCACACGATAAAACTCAATTGTTTAATCCAAGGCGAGAGTCATTTAGTGTTGCGGTGAAAGCACTAATTGCTTGGAGAGCTATTACCTAACGTTGGGCTTATGCTAGGGTCTTAGTTGGCTACCTGTCTCTTTAAGTCATAAACGATTACACACCAGTTGAACCATTCTGCTAATGAACTATTATTATTATAATCAAGGTTGCGGTCTTGACATAAAAATCTGACCCATTAATTACATATGCCAGTATAAACTAAGAATTGTATAGTGTAGAAAAGGCAATTCGTCCAGTAGACCGGTTTCGTCCTTATTGGGAACTCAACATGTACTGGCCAGAATTTGCCGCGGGCAGGACTCGAACCTGGGCACGTCTGCTTCGGAATTTGGTGCTTTAACCACTGAGCCATCCTGCCGCAACCAATATTCGTTTAATGAACTATTATATTTTTCCTCTGTCCTTGAGCGCTATTCGGACATCCTCGCTATTTTCGGTTATTTGAACGTCAAACAGGATCATAACTGCGTAGATAATGAAGTTGGACAAGTATAAACCCTGGCTTAGAATATGTCGACAACAAAATGAACTCAAGCGGCCTCTTTCTACAGAGCGTAGTGTTGTAATCCGTGCTGATAAAACTATGACGGCATCCTACCACGACATCAACCACATTAGGGTAAGCCGATGATGATTGTTTTCTGTTCTGGTCGTGCGAGCGTACCACGTATGATCTTCTAGTTTAATCAGTTTACTTGAGCATGGTTTTCTAGATGACTAAGTGTGGTAAAAATTACGCTGATATTCCTTTTGAGTTTTCGTGTACTCCAAAACGTATAATAACGTGAAAAGTCTTTCAGGGATGCCAGGTCTTTTGCGAAGACAAACGTAAATAGAGCATGTAGCGAGCCAAACGCCGTCTGGCGTGCTTCGAATAAGACATAAAAACTTGTTATCGATTCCGTCTGACAACAACGCCCTTTAAACCGCGACATTCGCTACGAAACTAAATAAAGTCTTTATTATAGTTAAATACTGTTTGTTGCGAAGAACTAATATATATGCAAGTATGTATTAGGTTTTGCGAACCTAGTAACAAATTAGTTCAGTTGTGACCAGAAGGATAAACCAAAGGCAGCATGAACGGAAAGTATAATCTCATGTACATTTGTTTCGTGCTTACTGGCGACTCATCAGTAGGAGCCGGTATTACGCCCTTTAACCACTATATATTTGGTAGAAGAATGTGGAATAATAGGACGGTACAATCTCCTAGACGAATGTATAAACCTGTAATCTGAAGTCAACGACAATGCAACTTCAATGCTAACTCACACTATATAATATATATACCGAGTCTGTAAAGGATACTAAAACTATGGCTATTGTGTTAGTAACCGATACCTTTTTGAAATCGATGAGTACCGGATACTAACACTATGGCTTCCGAGTCGGTACATGTTACCAACCTGATGGATATAAATTTATGCTAAGGTTCACCCAAATTGAGATTTACAACAATTTCCGAACACCTGTTACTCCAGTTAAACCATAGCCATAGTGTTAGTATCCTTTACAGACTCGGTATATATACTATATAGTGTGAGTTAGCATTGAAGTTGCATTATCGTTGACTTCAGATTATGTTAGCTTCACTATTACAGGTTTACACATTCGTCTAGGAGATTGTACCGTCCTATTATTCCACATTCTTCTACCAAATATATAGTGGTTAAAGGGCGTAATACCGGCTCCTACTGATGAGTCGCCAGTAAGTCTTTATTATGGTTGGTACGCTTCGCAACTCTGGATTAATGCTGCAATTGAGTTGGTGCAGCGTTAAAGTATAAAAACATATTTAAACTTAATTTAAATGTGATGTATTCAAAATGGTCATTAATCCATAGTCGCCGAGGATCTCTTAGTCGGACAGTTTAACTCGCGATTTTAGTTACTTAATCACATTGAAGGTTATCCTCGTTAGTTACAAAATTCTGTTTGAGTTATCCTCATTAGGGTTCAGTAAAGTGGCCTAATTTATTCCACCTCGTTGGCGAAGGCACTTAATGTCCACTGAGTGTTAAACTGTCGTTGATTATATCTATATTCTTATTGATTCTAATGAGGTTTCTCTCTAGAATTTGGGAGGAATGCATTTAATATCATCGTGTAAGTATATTGCATATGCATCATAAACAGGCTTAATTTTTTTGGAGATTACGATTCCTTTTGAAACTTTTTTAATGGCTTCATACTTGGTTTGTTGATGCAGTCTCTTATAACAGTTAAATACTGTTTGTTGCGAAGAACTAATATATATGCAAGTATGTATAACGTTGGTAAGTAGTGTTTTGAAATCCTACAGACACGAAAATGTTAACAAGCTTAATCTTTTTACAATTATAGAAATATCGGTTCTTTTTCTTCCATTCATTTCAAACCAAAAAAGTATGTTTCACGCTAGTACTGGTTTTGGTGGTTGAACCGGTCATTGCCCTTAAACTCCTTTAATAACATTGCAAGCGGCTTGTGGCCCCGTGCTCTAAAATTCAGCTTTGATGCATAGGCTGTTGTCGAACTGTTTCTTTTTCTCCATGCGAGCATTGGAGTTTGGCATGACAGCACAACTTATGCTTATAGTTATTTGTGATATAAACTGGATCATTATGGTTATAGTTTCTGAAGAAATGATGGTTTCACAATAACAATGCCACTAGTGTCAATCTATGATTCATCTTGCAGCAGACCTTTAATTTACACACCATTAATTTAAAAGTGATTAATCATGACTAATTTATAATTTTAGCAAGGCTTACGATTATACATTTTGATTTCTCCTCTTAGTTACATTTTCAGCTTACCTTACGCTCGAAGAGAATTAATAGTGAAAATATTATCTTTTCTTGAAACTAACGCTTATTAATAAATTCGAGAAAGCATAACTGGGTGCAAGTGGGCTCGAACTTAACAATAAGAATATATCTTAGTCAGCATGAGCTAAAGTAGTTGCCCCTGGAATTTTGTTACTGCTGGATACTCACCATTTGAGAATGGGCAACGTGTTGAAGCCATTATTGTGTATAAATAACGATTGTCTTTTACGTGTTTTGTCATGAAGGTGCCTCTAGAGTCAACACATGATTCTCTAGAGCGTCTACTGCATGTTTAGTGAGATGTTTTTTCGGCGCCCCGTCCACGGAAAATTCTGGCCATTACATGATGAATTCCCAATAAGGACGAAACCGGTCTTTTGGACGAATTGCCTTTTCTACACTATACAATTCTTAGTTTATACTGACATGTAAGTAATTAATGGGCCAGGTTCTTATATAAAGATCGCAATCTTGATTATAATTGCTAAATTAGTCGTAGGTCTGATTGATAATTGTTAACTAAAATTTAAAAGAGCATGAGAACTGTACAAATCATACAATTGAATGCTAACTGGTAAAAGGATTGGAAATACAGTGTTGATATTTAAAGGAGTTTATCAGTCTGACCTATTAAAAACTAATTCTAAATGATTGCATAATAAGTTTAATTCGATTCTCGGGTTATGTTTACATATTTATGTATCTTTTACGACGCATCCAGGCAGTCACACAAATTATAGTAATATTAATATTTCAATTCTATTTGGCACAGGCGGTTGGTGCTCATTGAATGCGCATCAGTAAGTACAGATACTATGCACTAATCTGATCGTATAATTATTTTGATAATGTGTGCCAAGGGATGGTGCAATTTTATAAACTTATGTGTAACGCATAGAAGGTGCAGATTACAGATTTTCACCCTGCTAAGCCGGTTCATACTACTACTGTTGACAATATTAGTTTCGTCCAAATTGGGCACTCCTCAGCTTTTTGCCAGAAATGCCGTGGTCGTGCTCTGTTTTAGAAACCTGCTGATGTTACCCTACGCCTGCGAGTCCACGAGTTGCGTCTACTTTTCAGTGAAATATCAACGGATTTTATTTTATTGATTACAAGCTCACAATCTTGAATTAAATAATTTTTATTACTACCCAAGCTATCAGTGATAGTGTAATTGCATATACCTACAAGTTTATTGGCTAGTCTTTCCTTCAGGTGGATCCTATTTGATATCGCTTTCAGCCTAAAGTTTTGACTTGCCATCACCGAATATTTATTATAGAATAAACACTATGCCACCTGTTGAATGCTATTGATCTAACCGTAATAATGGGATTTGATCATGTATGTTGGTTTAAGCTCAATATTTCTCGATAGTACATGCAATTCATCATCTAAGCGGGTCTATTTGTGCACTGATCAAGTAGTTTCCCAAATTACTGTGTATGGAATTTGAATCACGATGCGTTTGTTTCAGACTTGCATTTTGTAACTTGCATTACTGAAGCCGCAACTCTCATATACTTTTCTGTCACATATCAACTTCCGCTTTTTGGTCAGTCTTTTCTTCAGATTGATACTGTTTGGCTTCCTTTTTTACCTAAAGTTCCAACTAATCATAGCTGATCTGTTATAAACAAGACGTCTTATTATTCGAGGGAAGTAATATTGAATGAAAGTATACTGGAAGATTTGATTATATGTTGGTTGTAAAGATAAGATAAAAGTTGCGCAAGGTAGTAAATTCAATTAATTAGCTTGAACGGTTTAGTTCTTAAACAATCAATGATTGCGCGGATAGTGGTGACAATTATTTAAATCAAGTTTGCGAGCTTGAAATAAACACCAATTTCACTGTATTTAACCAGTCATTGAACAACATAGCTAAACTGCGACTGGCGGTAGTTAAGCCATTTTATTCAACGACTGGTTAAATAAAATGGGGTTGGTTTAGTCTTAATTGATACATTTGTAACTGCAATAAATACACCTTAGATGCTCACACCTGTATTTTGGCTCATAGGCATGCAAGTCGCTTCTTAGGCCAATCAAATCACGAATTGCATGCAGTTTTTATGGTATTCTATTCCAAAGTTGCGTAAAATATTAAATGCAATTAATTAGCTTTAATTGTTTAGTTCTTAATTGACACATTTGTAATTGACATAAATACAAAATCTTAAATGTGAACAGTCGTACTTTTTATGGTATACTATTTCAGCATATGTAAAATTATAAAGTGATATCAATTGATATTATATATTGTATTTTACGTTAAAAGTTTTTTTAAATTGACTATAATAGCAGTGTCTAATTATTTTAAATTGGCTTGTGATTATTTTGATTTCGCGTTCGATAATCTCGTGTGTTAGGCTTTACTTTGACTGAAGTCAGCTTTTCGTGGAAATCACGTGTTACTTATCCAACACGTTTATAAAATCATAAATGACAAGTTTAAGAACCTAATTCTTTATAATCAGTGTCCATTAATAAATAGATATCTTAGGTATGAAGTTAATTTTCAACTTTTCGATTGATTTTCAGATTATCATCGCGGATGATAAATCCTTTTATTGTGCATACTATTGTCCTTTTAGCCAATTGATTCCCTTTTTATGCACAATACGAGTAAGAATTGCATTTTTTTGATTTTAGCTAAATTCGATGTTGACTATTATAAATAAATAATTGAGAAGAATTATTTTTTAATTTATTATATAGACTGTACATTCTTGTGGCTTTTATAAAATGAGATGGGGATACTAATTCTTCTCTTAATGAAATTAATTGGTTATATTGTGTTTTGTAGCTATAACGGAGATCTCTTTATCTATTCAAATGCAGTTTAGGTTGGCTTGAACTGTCAACGTCTACTTCAAATTTATTTATGTTGGTTTCTGGTTTGTGAAATGAGTTTTTAGTGTTACCTCTGTGCCTACATTTATTTAAAAAAATTAATTTTGCTGAATGCAGTGCTGTTTTCCAACCCTGGGTTGTGTAGCCTATAACTGTAGAATGAAATGATGTTACTGACATTTATGCTTCTGATTTAGACCTTCACCTTTCTAACTGTGTTTCTTCTCCCACTAATGTCAAGAAGGATTAGGCATGACTACTATGTTTTGGAGACAAAATTTTTATATATTTGCATTAAATATAAATCCCAGTTTAATTTTCGTTGGTCTGTTTGGCGTCATGCTCTGATAATGATCAAGAAAGTTTGAGACCTGTCTGTAAACTCAAGAGACGTTATGCTTAAATGTTGATGCAAATTACTCATTGCCATTCCTTTTGTTTGGTATTCTCGCCGCCGCTTTCTCGTGAGGGACAATTGCTAGTACTCGTAGGTCCGTAAAATGCTGAATCTTCTAAAATTCCAGATGCACCGATTTTTTGGCCTTGATTAAAGGGTTCTCATAATTTCCTTCATTTTGAAACCTTGGCTTTTGTATGGCTGTGCATTCTGATACACGTTTATATATATATATATATATATATATATATATATACATATAAATATATATATATATATACATTATAAATATATATATATACAGTATAATATATATATATACGTATAAATATATATATATATATATATATATATATATATATATATATATATACATTATAAATATATATATATATATATATATATTGATTTGCTCGAGCAAATTAAAATCATTAGTCCTAATATTTTGGGATATCTAGGAATGTATAAATCGTACACAGTTATATGGGTAATATTGGTACCTACTGTAAAGTGATTAAATCGTTAACTGTAATGGGTAGATAGGACAAATAAAATGCAATGTCACGAGTCTCAAGCATACATGTTGATGAAACGTGTATATAGAATCATAACTATAATTAAAATAGTTTTAAACAACATACCACGGCTAAAATGCAACTTTTTGTTAGATTTTATTTCTTCTCAAGTACCTTGTGCAGTATAAAATAAATTTGGGAAAGCATGCCTTAGGATATATTAAGGAAGAAGCGGAATATGTGCATGCAAAGTCACTTTTACATACATAATGTTCAGTTCATACATATATTTCTTTTGGTTATTTTATTGTGGAAGACGTATTTGCAACTAATAACTTCTGCATTACACAGTCGTTCTTGATTACTTGCTTTAGAATACAACAAGAAATCAACCTAGTTTAGCGAAAAGGATATTCCTTTATTTAACTGTATTGTGTTGTATAAACCTGCTTTAAACAACATACCACGGCTAAAATGCAACTTTTTGTCAGACTTTATTTCTTCTGAATTATCTTATTCAGTATAAAATAAATTTGGAAAAGCATTCGTTAGGATATATTAAGGAAGAAACGGAATATGTGCATACAAAGTCACTTTTACATATATATAATGCTCAGTTCAAACATATATTTCTTTTGGTTATTTTACTGTGGAAGAAGTATGTTGCAACTAATAACTTCTGCAATACACAGTCGTTCTTCATTTCTTGCCTTAGAATACAACAAGAGATCAGCCTAGTTTAGCAAAAAGAAAATGCCTTTATTTAACTGTATTGTGTTGTATAAACCTGTTTTTATAATCACTTTATGCGTTAATACGTAAAGCTTTTCTGAATTTTTGTAAAGCAAATATGTTTTACGCCAAAGTGTATTGTTAATTTATATAATACTTATTGTGCGCAAGGGTTCTGCGTCCTGCGTCCAAATTTCGTTGCTGGATGTTTCTGTTTTACTTCTCATGTGACTTTGTGAACCATTTGGTCACCACGCCCGACACTGACAGGTAATAAAAGGATTATTTAAATAACTGTTATCCTCAACCGCACAATCAATGACTATAAACGAAACCAGATAAGAATTTTAATCTCTCAAGAGAAAACATGCAGTGATCCTGATGATAAGCAGTAATTTAAATTTCAGAAAATGTAAATAAAAACATGTAACTGTAATTAATAAAGTGTGGTATTTAGAATGGGGCAGTTAATCAAAGAACGGACGACACACATTGTAATGAGGGCAATAACATCATGCTTCGTCATGGATAAGCAAAACCAATTGGCCTATACAGGGTCAGATTTTATGGCCTGTTGATGAACCTGGGAACTTGTTGCCAATTTGCTCATTTGTCGATGATGAAAACATAATAGTACAAAATCGTAGGTGAACTAAAAACAATTCTGCAGCCGATACAAATAGACATGAAGAAAAAATATCACTATGTAAAGAATAATACATACTTTTTTGACGTCAAAATATTTTAACAAGCATACGCATCGACCAAATAATCGTTGCCTGGCGAAATAATATATTTTTGGTCTAACGGTAAGGCTGTCACCTCCAAATGGCAAGTGCTAAATTTCGATTAAACGAATTTGCTTATCCTGACTGGAATATCTTATAAAGTGACTAAAATTTTACTAGGAAAGTTTGCATAATTTATGTACGTGCTTGAATGTATTCAGAACTAGAAATAACTAAGTTAGATATCATTTCCCGCTTGTGCATATTTATCTAGGTGAAATTACAGCGATCAAATAACATAAGATGACAGTATGTATTAGGTATTGCAAACCTAGTAACAAATTAGTTTAGTTTTGACCAGAACGATAAACCAAGGACAGCATGAACGGAAAGTATAATCTCAAGCACATTCGTTTCGTGCTTACTGGCGAATCATCAGTAGGAGCCGGTATTACGCCCTTTAACCACTATAAATTTGGTAGAAGAATGTGGAATAATAGGACTGGTACAATCATAGACGAATGTGTAAACCTGCAACCTAGTGAATCTAACATCATATAAGTCTGACAATTTTGACTTCAACGCTATCTCACACTTTATAATATATATATACAGAGTGTAAAGATACTAAAACTATAGCTTTGGGTTAGTAACCAATAGCAACATTATTGTACCGAAAAGGTACATGGTACTAACACTATGGTTTCCGAATCGGAACATGGTACCAACATGATGGATATCAATTTATGCTATAGTTCACCGAAATTGAGAATTACAACAATTTCTGAACACCTGTTACTCCAGTAAATCCATACACTCTGGCCTTGATCGATATCAGTTATCACATTTCGCGGTAAGCATGACATCATTCAATTCAATATATAACAGTTAAATACTGTTTGTTGCAGAGATCTAATATATATGCAAGTATGTATTAGGTGTTGCGAACCTAGTAACAAATTAGTTCAGTTTTGACCAGAAGGATAACTAAAGACAGCATGAACGGAAAGTATAATCTCAAGCACATTCGTTTCGTGCTTACTGGCGACTTATCTGTAGGAGCCGGTATTACGCCCTTTAACCACTATATGTTTTGGTCAAGAATGTGGGATAACAGGACGGTACAATCTCCTAGACGAATATGTAAACCTGCAACATAAGATGACGTTTCACTAAATAAGTTTACGTCATATTTTTATGAATGTGTGTATTTGGTTTATATCTAGTAAAATATAATTACATGCACATGTACTTTCGTCTAAGGGACCCTAAGTTCGTAATGATGTTTCTTCCAATAAGCTAATCTAAGTTCATCATCGTCATACGTTTTCATTGGACCGAGATTCTGTTTGTGATTGTTTAAAACTTGTATTCCTGTCATTATTTGGTGCTGTGTTCAAAGTTGAGCCTAGTGATTTTCCACTGCTTATCAGGAAGGTTTTCTTTTTCTAGTGAATACATCTAGATTATCTAGTTTTTTATGCGTATTATTATATGCGGATCGATTCATCAGAAAACATCGATACTCCCTTTTTATGCTTCCAAACGTATCACATTGTTATTACTTCTTTTCTAAGTCTTTTAATTTCACAACCACTAATGCCATCTTTGTTATTAAAGCCAACTTTTCTAGTCAAGTGAAATGTTTATGAGTCTACTAAGAGTTTGGGGCGCATATATATATATCTGAATTGCAGCACGATCCTCGTTGGTCAGTTTGACGTTGTGCAGCACAAAGTTGAAAAACGTCAGAATATATGAATGGTTACAGTTTTTCTATGGTGTGTAACTGGATATTTACAGTCGTATTGGCTTTTATATCACGTTCGATAACATGATCAATGGAATTTCTATTACTACCCGCGCAATCAATGCATGTTAATTTTTTCGTAGACGTTTTAAGTTTAATGTTCCGTTCCAATTAAATGCTAATGGTTCATCTCTGGAAAATCGTATTTACGTAAGTTTCGAGAATAAATTCATGTGTAAGAGAAACATAAATTTTAAGTTATTAAAGAGGGAAATAAAATGAGATCAAATTTGCACTCCGATGGTTTTGAATTTGTAAAGTATTTTACTGATGGTGCAAGTAAAATAGAGATTAAATGAAGCAATATTAGACAAGATAGAACATTAGATAATTTTTCGTAGATTAAATAAATGCAAAAATAACTAAATTGATGGTAAATCCAAAACACAATTTATTGAAAATTTGCTGGAATTGATTAATTGTGGCTTAAATAAGTCTAATCGGAGTAAGAAATCACAACAAAATAAGCTGATTACCGAAGACGTTCATACGGAACAATTTCTCTAAAAAAGATGAGGTTAAATGTGTATAAGATATAGCCACAAAGGCTTTAACGTATGCAACTAAAAAACATAAACTAAACTTTGAAATACACATATCAGAAAATTTTTATCAACAAAGTCAATGATAACAGCGAATTTATTCAATGACACTTTAACACTTTCATAATAATTGATATAGTCGCACCAAGAGTGTGTGGTTTATTAAAGTTGCGTTAAAAATTGAGAATATTTGTTAACGTACAGCATTTTTCAACAAACAAAATGCCCAAGTTTATACGTCATTTGACTAGTAAAATGCTATTTCTTATTAGATTTCTAATTGATGAATTTATCCTATTTTGTTAATATTGTCTGTCAATTTTTTAAATCAAGTTTGCGAGCTTGTAGTAAATACCAATCCCATTGTATTGAACCAGTTGTCGAACAACATAACAAAACTACCGCCAGCCGCAACGCACTGACGCGTTTCGACCTTCCATGATCATCATCAGAGTACGACGGCAAACTGACTAGCGAGGATCAATCCGCATTGCATATATATGGAAAGAAAAATTAGATATGCGGCTCTCACATCTAATAGTCTCGCATACTCTGATGATGATCATGGAAGGTCGAAACGCGTCGGTGCGTGCGACTGGCAGTAGTTTTGCTATGTTGTTCGACGACTGGTTAAATGCAATAGGATTGGTGTTTATTTCATGCTCGAAAACTTGTCAATTTGATTTAGATAAAGAATCGGTTGGCAAGCATAGATGCGATTCCATTGTCTATCTCATTACGAAAAACATCGGAATGTTTTCGGCATTTCGAGATTTCTCACTGGTTGATATCAGAATGAACGCATGAACAGATTATACTCATTTTATGTCTATGGATGAATTTTATAAGCAAATTAGATATGTGTAACTGGAACAGCTATTGTTGGTTTCGATAGTACAAATCTTTATAAATTATACGATAATAAATCTCTTAGATATGACCCCCGTAAGGTGCAAATTTTAGAAGTGGTCAGAAATTAAAAAGATAGGTTTATAATGAGAACACTTATTCGAATACTGTTTTGAACTCAAGCCATCTCGTCCTTAATTGATGAGGATTTCTATCTTGAAATCGATGGGAATTAGACGCCTTAGGTATACAGGTATTAATTATAATCATAATGCATTTGGCAGACATACAGAATTATTTACTGTTGATGGGTACCATCATAAACGAATAGAAGTAACGATAAAGGAAATTGTAAAGAAAGTTTATATTAATTGATAGAACGCCCAGTCCGATAGAACAAACGAGGATCGTGAAGTCGTGGAAATGCTAGACTGCAGACTGAGCATGAAAATAAGAAAAAGTATCAAAGTGCAATATACGATTGATTTTTAAACAATTCCTTACCCTGAGCACCACAGGTTTCGTTTAAAAGGAATGTATGAAATTCATTGTAATGTCTGTGATTCCACGTATACAAATGCAACCATGCGTCCAATTAGGACAATAAGAGAGGTACAGGAGATATAATTAACCGGGATGGCTGTCAGTGAGAATCACTATGAGTACGTAATAGATCGACAGTTTGATAACGATATCTATTGAAATTAATGGTAAGAAACAAAATAGGAAAATTCCTTCAGTATAAGTATAAGTCAGGTGAACTAAGATCAGCTAATAAATGCGATAGAAATAACGATCTCTTCAAAGATTTTAGATTATTTCATAATTTCATGGTTCACTTTATCTTTTAATTTCGGTTCCTTATAGATTTGAAGAATTATTACAGAACAATTACATCAAGTTTCTTCACAATTTTAATATGATCTATTGTTCAATAATTATACCGTATCATTATTCCGCAACTGATGTAATTAATTTATATTGCCTTCTCCTAGATAGTCATATCACCCGTAAGGTTAAAATTACTAGTTTGGCGTGTATTGCAGTTTTAATCTGCTGAGCGTACACGTGTAGTTAATTATTGGAAGTTAATTTTTACAGTTATATATATATACATATATATATCTATATATATATATATATATATATATATATATATATATATATATTGAAAGGTAAAGATGATATAAACTGTGAAATAAGGGGAACAACCAATCAATTGCCTGCCTCACCTCCAGTTTCAGCTCAATGCTTGAACATGCTTCTTCTGCTCACATAAAGCCGGATGCAATTTTTTTATCAATATTATAGCATTTAGTAATTATTTTAAATGCTACGTCTGGAGAACACACATGTGAAGTTTCAAAAATGTGTTGCGCAATTGCAGACGTTTATTCACCATTTGATATGAAACAGACGTTTATATTGAAATGTTCTCTCAATCGAGAAATTAACCTTCTGGTTGATCGGTCTACGTAAGTTGAGCAACAACTTGGTAAATAAAATTTTATGTCGAAATATATATATATATATATATATATATATATATATATATATATATATATATATATATGACGCTCGCTGATCTACCAATAGTCCGTTATTGGTATTGAATCTGCCAGTTAAAATAAATGAATCTGTTTAAATGGAATATAACGCTTCTCTCAATACTTAAAATTTTTCGATTCCAGGAACCTCAAGTTATCAAAGGGGATAAAATTATCGGAAGAAAAATTTGGGCGATAGACGTAAAAGTTGTGCATCTTACAATGAAGATCGTGTACTTGATCATTTCACTATCACGTAAAGCATTTCACATAGTTGCCAAAAGTGTTAAAATAAAACAATAAAATGAGTGAAATAACCGTTCATAAGCTTAATTTTGACAATCCTCGTAAATAAAATCTTTTATTAATTAAATGAAGTTTGCGAGGTTTACATTAACCCCGTAACCAGTACATATGGGCCAGTATAAAATAAATAATTTATATGGATGCAGTAGACCGGTTTCGTCTATCTTGGGAACCCTTTAAGATCTGCCCAGCATTTTTCTGCAGAAAGGGCTCGAATCGGAGTACATTTACTTTATTTTATTCACTGCGTCAGCTTGCCGCATAAAACGAAAAATCTTTCTTTATACAATGGTTTATTTTTTAATTATTCTATTCTTCAGGTGTAGCATATGTGGCATTTCTTTTGAACTAAACTTCCAACATGCCACACCAAATGTTTCGTTATAAAACAGACACACAGCTACCTGGGATAGTTGTGTTGAATTAAGGTTTTAAATAATTAAATAATCATTGATTGTTCGATGGGTGATAACGATTATCTCAATCAAATTTGCGTGTTTGCTATAAAGAAAAATCCATACAAAGATATATATATATATATATATATATATATATATATATATATATATATATATATATATATTTATGATGTCCATTACCTTCAAATATTACACAGTGTATTTCTAATTAGGAAGAAAAAACACATTAATATAAAAGTGGATAATGACCATTTATTTCGAAAATACTAAACTTCGCTCTACAATCTTTCAGTTATATACACTCTGGGTTTTCATTTGAATATGTGGGTGGCAATAAATATGACTTGGTTTTCCATTTCTTGGTTTGGCCGATTGGTAAGTGCGTATGCGTTTGTGTCTGTTTGTGTGCCTGTTTGGATGTAAAGGTCCTTCTCACTGTATTGCAAAGTGATGTCTGAGATCTGGTCATTATTTTATTGATGGCTTGAGAATTAACCATCTGTTCGCATTGTTCGCTGTTACGTGTACGAGTGCTATTTTTC
>JAQBSW010012826.1:0-15638 GCA_029291075.1 Eudiplozoon nipponicum
CAGTTAAATACTGTTTGTTGCGAAGAGCTAATATATATGCAAGTATGTATTAGGTTTTGCGAACCTAGTAACAAATTAGTTCAGTTGTGACCAGAAGGATAAACCAAAGGCAGCATGAACGGAAAGTATAATCTCATGCACATTCGTTTCGTGCTTACTGGCGACTCATCAGTAGGAGCCGGTATTACGCCCTTTAACCACTATATATTTGGTAGAAGAATGTGGAATAATAGGACGGTACAATCTCCTAGACGAATGTGTAAACCTGTAATAGTGAAGCTAACATAATCTAAAGTCAACGACAATACGACTTCAATGCTAACTCACACTATATAATATATATACCGAGTCTGTAAAGGATACTAACACTATGGCTATTGTGTTAGTAACTGATACCTTTTTTGAAATCGATGAGTACCGGATACTAACACTATGGTTTCCGAGTCGGTACATGATACCAACCTGATGGATATAAATTTATGCTAAAGTTCACCCAAATTGAGAATTACAACAATTTCCGAACACCTGTTACTCCAGTTAAACCATACACTCTGGCCTTCATCGATATCAGTTATCACATTTCGTGGTAAGCATGACATTGTAACACGCGGCTCCGTGTAACAACCCAACGAAGGTCAATTTTTACAAACGCTGTGCTCTTTAAGGTCAAATATTCTAACTCTGTCCTTAAACAATATTTCTCTTAGCTGTGATTTTAGGAACAATCTCTTTTAGTCTCAAGCAGTTTTAATCGATATTTCTTGAACTGCAATTTTATTTGTAATTAATAGTGTTTTTATAAAATAGACAGAACCGCGCGCGATCCGAGAGGATCACGCGGTGGATTATTCGTTACTATGAAAATGATTGATTGTTTACTATAAAAAACATTTGTGAGTTGTTTGTCATTTAAATCTTTAAACGGTTTACACAAAACATTTTACTTTATGAACATAAATAATTTTACTAGGCTCATATTATCATGTATCTTTAACCATCTGACTACTCATTATAATCCAGACATTTGTGTAACAATAACCACTTGTGTATAAAACATTTTACTTTATAAACACAAATCATTTTACTATGTTCATATTATCATGTATTTTCAATCATATGACTATATTCATGCCAATCCAGACATTTGTGCTAAACATTTCGCTTTATAGACATAAATCACTTTATATTTATATGTGCTACATTGTGTGGAATATATACGTGAAACCTTTCTTCGGCCTTCTAATATTAACCATCTGAAAAGGAACAGACTGATTGGATGCTCGGGTACTAATAATAGCAACCATTGAGAAGTAGTAGGGGTACAAAGTCAGGAACGAGAAAGCAAGAGCGAAAAGTACCCCTACATTATGGTGCCCCGGTTCGTCGAACTTACAGCCAGTAAGGAATTAATAAACAGCTAGATTTTGAGAAATTCAAGCACTTTCAATGAAGGCCACTACACACGTTATTGCCTCGGAAACGGCTGCACATACCCGCGCACAGACACGACGTTCAAATGGGCGCGGTCACCCTCAACAACTCAGGAGGATTCCGCCCATGGAAGGTTCGGAAGACGGGTGGGGTCAGCCTCCTCGGCGGCAGCAGAGGCTGAGCACCCCAAATTGTTGGCCGCTCCACGTCTGATGGCTCGAAGCACGTTGCCTTCGCGGTAGAGCGCAATCAAACTATTGTCTTTACAGCGACGGCTCCAATTAAGTCATGCTTCAAACGCCCAAATGCCAGCAATCAATCTCATCGCCGGTTGCCACTATCAACATACTTTCTCATCCGTGACGCAATCTCTGGCGAATGAATTGTCATAGACACTGGATCAGATGTAAGCTCACTACGCCACAATTATCTCGAACCAACCCACCCAGTCGACACCAACAGTCTGACCTGCGCGAATGGCTCCAACTTAGCGACGTTTGGGGTACGAGTACACACAATCTCGTTCTCCAACTCAAAATGATGTCTCAAATATACGTTCATCATCGACAACACGACATGAAACATCATTGGACGTGACTTTCTCGAACACTTCGACCTAACCATCCGTCCAAGAACGCGAGAAATAGAGGAGCCAGTATCAGTGTTGACAGTCGTTAAACGGCATGAAAGAGCAATAACATTTACTGTAAGGTTAGCCCACTTCATTGTGTACTAATTTTCACTGTCGGTGGGGTGTATGTAACACGCGGCTCCGTGTTACAACCCAACGAAGGTCAATTTTTACAAACGCTGTGCTCTTTAAGGTCAAATATTCTAACTCTGTCCTTAAACAATATTTCTCTTAGCTGTGATTTTAGGAACAATCTCTTTCTAGTCTCAAGCAGTTTTAATCGATATTTCTTGAACTGCAATTTTATGTGTAATTAATAGTGTTTTTATAAAATAGACAGAACCGCGCGCGATCCGAGAGGATCACGCGGTGGACTATTGTGTTAGTGAATTTATCGGATTATTCGTTACTATGAAAATGATTGATTGTTTACTATAAAAACATTTGTGAGTTGTTTGTCATTTAAATCTTTAAACGGTTTACACAAAACATTTTACTTTATGAACATAAATAATTTTACTAGGCTCATATTATCATGTATCTTTAACCATCTGACTACTCATTATAATCCAGACATTTGTGTAACAATAACCACTTGTGTATAAAACATTTTACTTTATAAACACAAATCATTTTACTATGTTCATATTATCATGTATTTTCAATCATATGACTATATTCATGCCAATCCAGACATTTGTGCTAAACATTTCGCTTTATAGACATAAATCACTTTATATTTATATGTGCTACATTGTGTGGAATATATACGTGAAACCTTTCTTCGGCCTTCTAATATTAACCATCTGAAAAGGAACAGACTGATTGGATGCTCGGGTACTAATAATAGCAACCATTGAGAAGTAGTAGGGGTACAAAGTCAGGAACGAGAAAGCGAGAGCGAAAAGTACCCCTACAACATCATTCAATTCAATATATTACAGTTAAATACTGTTTGTTGCGAAGAACTAATATATATGCAAGTATGTATTAGGTTTTGCGAACCTAGTAACAAATTAGTTCAGTTGTGACCAGAAGGATAAACCAAAGGCAGCATGAACGGAAAGTATAATCTCATGCACATTCGTTTCGTGCTTACTGGCGACTCATCAGTAGGAGCCGGTATTACGCCCTTTAACCACTATATATTTGGTAGAAGAATGTGGAATAATAGGACGGTACAATCTCCTAGACGAATGTGTAAACCTGTAATAGTGAAGCTAACATAATCTGAAGTCAACGACAATACGACTTCAATGCTAACTCACACTATATAATATATATACCGAGTCTGTAAAGGATACTAACACTATGGCCATTGTGTTAGTAACTGATACCTTTTTTGAAATCGATGAGTACGGGATAATAACACTATGGTTTCCGATATCGATGAAGGCCAGAGTGTATGGTTTAACTGGAGTAACAGGTGTTCGGAAATTGTTGTAATTCTCATTTTGGGTGAACTTTAGCATAAATTTATATCCATCAGGTTGGTGTCATGTACCGACTCGGAAACCATAGTGTTAGTATCCGGTACTCATCGATTTCAAAAAGGTATCAGTTACTAACACAATGGCCATAGTGTTAGTATCCTTTACAGACTCGGTATATATATTATATAGTGTGAGTTAGTATTGAAGTCGTATTGTCGTTGACTTCAGATTATGTTAGCTTCACTATTACAGGTTTACACATTCGTCTAGGAGATTGTACCGTCCTATTATTCCACATTCTTCTACCAAATATATAGTGGTTAAAGGGCGTAATACCGGCTCCTACTGATGAGTCGCCAGTAAGCACGAAACGAATGTGCATGAGATTATACTTTCCGATCATGCTGCCTTTGGTTTATCCTTCTGGTCACAACTGAATCAAAGATTTTCATTTTATTAAGTGGATATACCAAAGTCAACATGAACGAAAGTTATCATCTAATGTACACATGTGTTTCGTGCGTATTGAAGACTCATCAGTGGAATCCGACAATGCACCCTATACCATTTATTTATTTGATCAAGAACCTTCGTCTAAACAAATTCTTCGCAGGCGTTAGCCATGATATTTTGCAAAATTTGCATAAACTTTAAGTTTTGCAATAAAAAACATTAATTACGCAGATAGTAACAGCAGCCCCTAAAATAATGTTTGCGAGACTCATATACACACTAATACAATATAATTCAAACAGACACGGTAAAGATTAAAATTACTGTTAGACACAGAATTACGCGTTTAGAAATTCAATGTTTATCAACAGAACAGGACTTGGAACCGTCTGATGAGGACCAAATAACAATAAATATTAAAGGAGAACAAAATTACTTTAATTTCAAATCTAGTAATCTTGCATAAATTTTATTTGACTGGGAAATTCAGTTGCATAATTTTTATGCAGTCACGAAGGTTAACTTTACGCAACCTTCGCCAAATCTGTATAAATTATTCAATACAACAATCAGAGACTGCGCGGTTAGTGAAAACTAGTATTAAAATCAAATTAGCCAGCATGAAGTAAGCACAATCCTCGTCATAGTTAACCAGTCGAACAACAGTAAAACTAACATCAGTTATACGAAATAACGCAATTCGATTTTCTATGATGATCATAAGCACATGATTATGAACAGATTATTGAGGATCAAACAGCTAAGCAAATTATGTATGCCAATCAGACCTCTAATAGAAATGAGAAGATTGCACTTGCGCTGAAATGTCGGGAACGGAATTCCGAAGCAGTCACTAACATTAAACTTAGGCACATATCGGGACTTATATTCCATACTGTTCGATCTTCAATGATTACTTCAATTAATTAAATCGCGTTTGCGATCTCTAAGTGAACAATGTACCATTGAATCCAACTAGTCTAAAAATATAGCAAAACTGCCATCAGTGACACACTATGAGGCGTATCGAACAAAAGGGAATACATAAGGAATACAAAATCAGATATGCGGTTCTCATATGTACACATATACAAATATTGTTCATGACAAGAAATGTCGGCTGAATAATCTATACGTAGTTACGAAATTTATATTCATGCAGCTTTCTCCACATGTCCATAATTTATACAATCCAAAAATAATTGGTTGCGCGAGAAGTGTTATTGTATCTTTAAATCAAGTTAGCGATCTTCGTTGTGTGACTTAAATGCCACAAGCTAGAAAATTCGATTTAAACAACTTATAGCAATTATTTGAATAAAGTCTTAGGTTTTTAAATGAGCAATTCGTCTTCTTCGAATGAATGTAGCACTGCAACTTTTCAATACTATGCATTCACTGAAGTTTGATCCCCGTTAGTCAGATTTCCGTCTTGAATTTACCGTGTGCTTAAGAGAAAAGTTATGAATTCAATATAATACAAATATTTATTAGAAAACGACATTATCAATATGACAAATATAAACAGGATATCAACAAGGTAAATGAAAAATTACACTCGCTTTTTATTTAAAGGACAAAAATCTGTAAATGTATTGGTATATAAAATAACTAGAAATTAAAACGTCGTGTTTTAATGCAAATATTGAAAATTCATTGAAAATTTATGCCATGAAAGTTACAAAACAAAAATAATGTTCTGTATTGGATAATTTATGCAACAAGAGTACCGCTTTTTAAAATAATCAAACAAATATTATTGTCGGGTGGAACGCATCGACCGGAGAGAGCGTGTTTGCGGTTTTTCAAAATTTCCCTATTTTTGAAGGATAACGGGTTTCATTTTGTTTTTAATTTCAGATTCTCGGGATTCTTTTGTCTGATCTTATTTTTAGGTTACACAAGGAATCTACCTACACACACTTTTTCTTTCCTTTTTTTGGATTTTACCTTCAGTTATCTAGGACCTTTTCCTAGCCCACCCGATCTCTCATTTATTTTTGACATTTCAATACCCATTGTTTTCTTTTTCCTCTCATCAACAATTCTGCTCTTCTATCCCACTCCACCATGAACCAGCTCTCGTCGCAAGCCCCCATCTCCCCGTTCATCACCCAAAAGCTTATGTCTAACATCACTGATCTCCAACAGCAGATGGCGGACATCTCAGGATTAATTGGAGCCCTGACAGGCAACCTCTCATTACCCACTATTCAACCCCATTTGTTGCGTCAGGCTGACGCGTTTCTGAATGGGGTAGCCAGGGAGGTTGCCCTAAGAAACCATAACAAGAGAAACATCTTTTTATGGTCCCCACGCTCCCCACTCTCAAAGGATGCCCTGGCCTCTGATTTGATCAGCCAATTAGGAGACAACTTTAGCCAACTTAAAGAAATCTCCTCGGGTAAAGGTCAAGCCTTTATTCTTTCCTCACACAAAAGACTGTCTGACGATGAGCTTCGTCACATAAAATTGCACTCGCCCACTTTAGCATCTGGGAAAATCAAACTAAAGCGTGATCATACGCTACTTCAGAGAACCCTAGAGAAAACCCTAACACCTCAACCCGACTCCACCCCCCCACCTCCAGCTCATCACGCCTTTCCGGGCTGGAGCAATCCAAAGAAAAGCCGCTCTGTTCACGGCGGAATCCTCGGTGATGCCCCTTCCTCCGGTCCACTCCTACTGACACCTTCCCGATTTGAAGGCCTCCCTCTCACTTTTAGCCCCTACACCGCAACCAATTCTCCCTCTCAGTCTCAAGCTCTACCTCGTCGACGAGGCCGACCACGCCGCTCCAAGCCTACTAACAACGAAACCTCTCTTCCTAGTACGTCCGCAGGGTCCACATCTCCACGACAAGTTATTCCTGGGACGGAAGCCACCACTCAGAGACCGAACAAACGCAAGTCGGCCAAGGCCAAACGGGACTCGGACCCAGCCCCACCAACTTCAACTCCCGCTATTGAAGCCATTATCGACCCCACCCAGGACTGCAGCGTCTCAGCTCCCGATCAGTCACTGTCCCCGCTCTCCCCATCATCGCACCCTCAGGGTGCTCTCTCGTGCCCAGACTTCTCGCCCCCCTCTTGCTTTCAAACCATCCAACTTCCTCACCCACCTGACAAACGAGGGACAAAAGAAATCCACATCGATGCTGACCACTCCATCCTTGTCAATGAGCGGTCAGTCACCCTCATCAGCCCTAAATCCCGTCCCGCCCGCCAGCGGAAAGCCCCCGCACGCTTCTCCTCCCCGATCTAACCATCCCTCTTTCAGAGCACTCTCCGCAATTCTCATCAATTGCAGATCACTTACGCCAAAAATCAATCATCTTCGAGCATTTCTATCCTCTAACGAGATAGACATTTGCTTTCTCGTTGAGACCTGGCTGTCCCCTTCCATCCACTGTGATGATCTCTTCCTCATTCACGGATACACGTTTCTTCGTAGCGACAGAACTGTCGGCCGCGGGGGTGGTCTAGCCGCCTATGTTCGATCCCTTCTTATGCCCAAACGCTTACCGACATCAAACACTCAAGGATTAGAATTTTTCTCGTTTCAGCTACTAATCCACAACCAAAGCATATCTACCTGCGTTGTCTACAGACCCCCTAATCTCTCACTCATCGACGACACTCGCGGGGCTCAACTCCTTTCTACTTTTTTCTCTCTACACTCTGATCGGTACGTTGTTGTGGGTGATCTCAACCTCCCCTCGGCTAATTGGCATAACCTAGCTTCGGAAAGTCACCCACTGCTCCGACTCTTCGCGGACAACTTGCTACATCAATTCGTGCACTTTCCGACCCGAGGACACAACCAGCTGGATTGTGTACTCTCCAACAACGAGGTGACCGATGTTCACTCTCGGGAGATCTTCCCTAATCTTGATCACTGCCAGGTATCCTTCCTCTTACCTCTCTCATCCTCCACCCATCGAGAAGACACACATCCGTTCAGGAGATTCACCAACTGGGAAGAGTTTCGCCGACTCTGTGACGCTGTTAACTGGAGGGACCTCTTTCTCCCAAACAATCTCTCCTCGTGTTTTACTGAAGTTCATAACATCCTATCCTCCCACTACAACTCCGCCACCTCTATCCAAAACGTACACTCGACGAATAAGTTGAACGCTCTGTTTAAGGCACGGGACAACCTAGCACGCAGCTCTCGTCTACGCACTTCGTCACTTGCCCGCGCCCTCGCTCTGAGACGCATTGATGGACAAATTAATCAGGCTATCAACAAACAAGCGCTCCGCATCGAAAGACGCATTCGCTCAGCTCCTAACCCCCGGGCAAAGTTCGCCATCATCAAACACCAATTGTTGCAAAAGCCTAAAACCTCGTATATCAACTTCTCTCAGTCAGACGACCTTTGCTTCGCTAACGATTATCTGACTCATCTTCTCGACTCATTTTCCTCTCCCACTCCGCCTATTGAGATGGTAGACAACGGAGACCCCGAGAACCTACGCTGGTTATACGTCTCTCCGGCTTCCGTCGCCCAAGCAGTTAAAGACATTAAATCTAAACACCAATTTGATCAATACGGTGTTTCAGTCAGCATGATTGCGCTGCTTGGCTGGAACGTCTTCTCTCTAATTGCAGATGTTATTAATCATTGTGTCGAAACCATCTATCTTCCCTCGGACTGGCTTTGCTCGACGATCTCTCCCATCCCCAAAAACGGCTCTTCCTCGATCTCATCATTTAAAGATCTCCGCCCCATTACTATCGTACCTTCTTTCACCAAAATCTTCGACAGGATCCTATACAACCTAATCTACCCTTTCATTAAGTCTCATGAAAACTTCTACCTCCTTGATGATCAACATGGATTCTTGAACGGCCGCTCATCTTCCACCAACTTAGTTAGTATTCTCGATCATTGCTACTCTTCTTTCTCTAAAGGGCTTCAGTGCACTCTCCTCTTCCTAGATATATCCAAGGCTTTTGACTCGCTGTCATTTTCAGCAATTGAATCTGCCTTAATGAGAAGCGGTATATGCGGCAATGTTCTCAATCTTATCAGCTATTATCTTCGGAATCGATATGCAAGAGTAAAAGTTGGCAGTAGTCTCTCGAGGCCAACCCATGTCCGATCCGGTGTTCCCCAGGGCTCTGTACTTGGTCCCATTCTCTTCAACCTTACACTCGCACACATACAGGTTGAAGACACTCTTTTCAAGCTGTTCAAATATGCGGATGATATGGTCATCGTATTCAGCAACCCCACAACTTCCAACCCTTCCTCATCCCTTATATCGGAGCTCCTATCCTCGCTCCACTTGCAGCTCAGCGGAATCGGGCTCAAACTAAATCCCACCAAAACTCGCTTAATGAGACTCTCGTCTGATCCATTCTGCTCTATCCCGGCTGCCAACTACCCCCTCGACATAGAAATAATAGATTCGGCCAAACATCTCGGCATTCAATTCTCAAAATCCCTAGACTTCTCCCCACACCTTACACACACTACTTCCAAACTCTTCAAATGGGCCCGTCTGATCTGTTTTAAGACTAACAATCCCACTCTCCAACTCACATTATTCAAGGTCTACGTTCTGCCCCTCATTTCCTACGCCAGCGAATTCTACTGTCCTCTCACCCACGCCTCCTCGTACACCATTGAACAGGTATCCTCCAGATTTCTTAAGCGAGTCTTCCCGAACTGCCAAAACTACAGGGAACGCCTACTTCTAGCTAACCTTCTTCCGCTTTGGTTCACACGTCACCTTCGAGTCATTTCTTTTATCCATAAGATCTCAACTTCCTTACCACTCTCCAACTTTGCCCACCCAAGTCACCACTACGCCACACGTTCTAGTAACTCTTCTATCCAAGCCAACCATACCCCCACCATATTTAAAAAAGTCTATCTCTTCTCCAAAGCCACCAATGTTTTCAACGCTCTTCCCACAGATATAAAGCTCCTATCCCAGCACGAATTCAAAAAGGCAGCACATCAGTACTTCTTCAACAAACTTCTCTGCGACACCACCGATTGGAAACGAAACTGGTTCCTTCTCAATCCATAACATTCACCTCTCCCCAGGCTATTCTCTTTAATCTCTCTAATCTTCCACTTTACCTCCTTGGTCTTCATCCTTTCTTCTTGACTCACTGATTCCTCTTTTCAACCCATTCATAACCCCATCTTATCCACGTAGTGGATACCTTACTAAGTTTTCTTCATCCAATTCTTTTCTTTCTTGTTTCAGCGGAGGACCGATAACCCAACAGGACATCGACCTTCCCTGGCCTTCCTTCAATCACAACCTCGTTCTACGGATACCTGCGACACGTACAAGAAGCTGGTTTTCAATCCGGCTGATTCCATCCACGTCCATGCTATGCTCCATCAACTCAATCTCCACGACAATGGACTCCATCGACCGATGTCTGCCCACGATCAGCCACCTTTATCATCTTTATTATATATATTTTCGAACTCACTTTTACCTAGAAGCTCTGACAATTCATGGACTTTCTCCAATTGATCTTGTCTAGTCAAATGGAATTTTGTTCCTACTTATTTTTTTTCACCAGATTGAACTATCATTGACGTTTTTATATCTTTTACCTACCAAAAACTCCCCAGTCATCAAATACTTTGCTAGTCACAATTCCACTCACCTCCACATATCCTACCCTTGATTTGTTTTTCAATGGTCGGGCCAGTTGGCCTTTGATGCCAAATAAATGTATTATTATTATTATACAAATAAAATCACCATATTTTTGTATAGCAAACGAGAAAATATCTTTAAACATACGCATCACCACTGTAATATTTGTTCAAAAGTAAGAACACACATATAAGAGGAACATAAAAAGCGTGAAAAAACCAAATACAGGCCCACTGAGACAAAATCATGAAAAGATTTAATGACTCAAAGTTAAAATGTATATTCATATGTCTATAGAAATGATTAAATGAACAATTTCTCTAATGTTCTTCTTGAATACGAGCTTTAACGAAAGTCTTCGTACAATTGCTATGAGCAAAAAACGAAATTTAATAGATTAAGGATGAAATCAATTTACTGCGTGTTATCACCACCTGCGAAACCAATACAGTATATATCCATATATATATATATATATATATATATATATATATATATATATATATATATATATATTCAATATCACATCCCCGAGTAGCGAGACTTGTATTTGGTGGTGGTGATTGTATTGATGTTTCCCATTTTGCGGTTAATAGTCGCAACTGATGGAGGGATAATGCACCGAGCATTCGCCAAATGTGACTCTATTAATTCGGCACGCCCTGCCTCAACACGCCACTATCCGTCTTTGCCATGTTCCCCATTTCAACGTGGCATTTTCTCAAAGCGGTCATTTAACGACAACCTGTGTCGTATGGAATTCTTTAACACAGAAAACAACGAAGAAATACAAAATGCAAAAAAATGTGCAAAGAAACCAATGAAATTCAAATTTTTTACTGCTTATTAGCGAATAAACACGTGCATGCATCGTGAAATAGACATTAGAAGCCAGGGTCCACACATCACGTGCAACTAGATTACTCTGAATCATATTAATTAGAAAAATTATATATTAAACGTATCAACATACATGACCTTACAGTCTAGAAGCCAAAGATTTGAGAGAGGTAGAATAAATGCAATCTGAATCCGTTATTTCGCCATAAACCTAAGTCGAAAGGAACTTAAAAATCAATATTATCGAATATCGTCTTCATTGATTGATACTTTCACGAGAACCTTTTCACTTAGTGTGTAAGTTAAACAAGCTATTTCTTTAGACACAATAACCAGATTATTTCAGCAAGAAAGAGAGTTCTTCTGTGAGTAAGTGTTTTGATTCTCGATGGAAAACGCGCTAATTTATACACTCTAGATTACATTAATTATTCTAAGTGATTTCCTGAACCAGTTTTAGCAGGCATATTATCCAAGCAGCTTAAATTAAGCAAAGACGCTGAAAAAACCATAAATAGGATTATTTAAGTTATTCTATAGGAGGTTCATAAACTGAGACATAATTTTGTTTAAATTGTATATTTCTTTCGGAAGAGTATGTAGCTGGTTGGTTCGCTGCAGGCATGCGTAAAATACACATACACAGGTATATGTATTTGTGGTATAATTCGAATGTTTAACTATGCAGACGATATCGTACTATTATTCGTCAATCGAGATGCAGCTCGGGCCACATTGAATAGATTAGCAGTAGTTGATCCGTCTCTCGGTAAGAAATTTGCACCCTCTAAATGTAAGATACATTTACAGGATCACCCACCACTCACTCCAACTCTGTGACTGCAGAGTCAAGACCTAGACATATTTGACAGGTTTATATATCTCGGGAGCTCTATCAATAACTTAGGTAATATGCCTGCCGAGGTGAGAATGAGAATCGCGAGCATTTCACACTGCCCCAAAGGTCGTGTTTACATTGTATCTGTACGCGCAATTTTAATATACGCTAGGGAAACTTGGCCTCTTAGAGTTGATCATTTTAGACGCTTACAGGCATTCGACCATCGTTGTTTTAGAAGAATAACACTTGTTAGTTACCAGCAACGAATAACCAACGTTGACATCCGTAGACATATTTTTGATCTGCCGACAAGTGCTCCTCGTTAGAAAAACAAATAAGGTTACAACAACTTCGTTGGCCCGGTCACGTTTTGCGTATGCCCACATTTCGATTGCCCAGTACAGCTCTGTTCTCTCATCCAGCACCAGATTGGCGTAAGGAACAAGGTGGGCAGATTTTGACATGGTAGAAACAGTTGAAGCCACCTAAATCCAAATTGGGTAGTATAGGACCCACTCGTCTGTCAGGATGGGGTCCACGTGCGGCATTGAATCGAGCTCAGTGGCGATATTGTTGCAGATGTCTAGTAGAATAATCTTCGTAACATTCTTTTCTTAGAAAGGCAAAGTTAGCTACTCTCTTTTCCTCTTCTATCCTCTCTCTTTCTTTCTATATCTCTCTTTCTCTCCCCAGCTTGCTCTCTTTCCCCCTCTCTCGCTCTTTTTTCACTCTCTTCCTCCACTCCGCCCGCTCTCTCTCTCTCTCTCAGTTTTTTATATATTTTTTCTAATGGTTATATGGCAGTGAAACATTAGTCACATTTGGCTTCTGTATGTATGTAGACTAGTTTCTTCTTTATTGGGAACAACAGAATTTACCACGGAAAGGGCAGTCCACTTTGGAATCTGTTGCTCTAACCATTGTGACACGTTGCTGCACGCTAAACACAATTTTCAGTTATATACTAACTGATGGTTTTAATATTAGTTGGAGACTACATGACATCTCTTTAGACCTACTGTTACAATTAACCACCCCATTCTGTCATTATAGAACAAACACCACACTACCTGTGGAAGTGGTATTGAATTAAACACTTTTATAGTTAATCAATAAAATTTAAATCAAGGTTGCGATTTTGATGTAAACACATTTTCCATTGTAAACTAAGCGTTGTATAATGTAAAAAAAACAATTCATCCAGAATACCGGTTTTGTCCTTATTGGGAACTCAATATGTACTATCCGGAATTCTACGTGGACAGGGTTCGAACATAGGTACATCTGCTTTCGAATCTGCTGGTCTAACCATTGCTTGTAATGTAAGCACAACTGATAATAAAAGTGACATTGAATCATATTTAAATCATTCAAAAATTAATCAAATAATATCTTTAGCCAAAAGCACGAAGCATTATTTAATTCAATATTTTATACAAATGTAAATCCTGCACAATATTATGTTAATGCGTGCAAGAAAATTATACAATCAACATTCCGTTCCACTAGATTATAGTGATTTATTTACGGCAATAGTCGAGTTTCAGTATTTTGATATCATTAGCAGTTGATAAATCATTATCGTAATTAAAGGCAGACCAGGTAGGATAATTCACAGGAATTCGGTGTATAAAAAGAAAGAAGATAATCATTTTCAAAAGAATTTTACAATAGTTGCATAATTCCACAAGACTGGTAAAATTAAATAAATTTCATGAAAGTAAAATTCTTTGAATCACTTACAAAATGTAATCAGACCGTTCGTAATATGCGGAAGTTTTCCGATATCTAATTGCCACCAGAGTCATTGTTGGTTTCTCTGAAGCTTCCATGGCCAGACAAATCATCAAAACGTATGAAATTCTAGGCTTCTATATACAGTGAAATTTGTGCAGCTGCCGTCCAGTCACACCAGTAATGTTTACGCCATGCGCTTTATTAGACTGCCTATCTACAAGCCCTTTTAATGCGTAAGAAATATCATATTTTAAGTTTTACAATTAAAAAATAATTGCGTAGGTGATAAAAACAATTGTTCAAATAAAGTTTGCCAGCTTCATAAAAACACCAATCCCATTGTACATAACCAGGCACACAACAGCACATATAAAGGAAAATCTTGATCCAACATCATTTTCAGTCAATCAGCTGACAAAAGGCTCAAAAATGAAGGGACAAGTGAGAACCCATCAATCGAAGCCAATAAGCAGAGCAACTGAAAACGAAAAAAATTCAAGATTTTACCGACCTAAGAGTGCTATCTATTGTCCCGCACAAGAAAAATGCGGTCAAATCCACAATAAGGACAGCACTGAGAAAAAAGCTTCAACATTCAAAATATACCATTAGTCACACGAACATACGCGTTATGACTTTCCATCGGAGCACGAAGGAACACTGACTAGCGAAGATCAAACCGCAAAGCATATTTAAGGCAAGCAAAATAAGATATGCGGCTGTCATCGAGCCAAAATTCGTGGAGACTACGATTTGCAGGCTTAAAACACAAGGTGTGCATCATGAAAAAAAGATATCAGACATAAATGACCTAGGTACAACTGTCCAAAAATCCACATCTCGATTTGGTATAAAATTTAAAATCATTTATTAGATGTACTCAAAATTTCCGGGAAAACATCACGATTAGCAGACCTGCAATTCTTAGTGCGCGCAACGAACCCATATTGGGCAAAATTGGCTCTGTTGCAGGTACCAAAGCCTACATTGGAGGCCCTGTGATTAGTAGATCTAAAAAACTAAGTGAACATCATGTACCCACACCTGAAAACCATGACCAATGCGCAGGTGCAGAAGCCTAAATGTCTACATCGGAAATAAGACGCCGTGTTCAAAGATGTGGCGTGACGCATCATGAACATACATCAGGATAACTTAGCTAAGGTGCAGGTGCTGGATACTACACTATATAGAATATCGGCTAAAATACAAATATCAATAGTAAGAAGACGTTGTACCCAAGGTTGTGTAGAGACAATACATTTCACAGACCAACAACACCTATTGCCCATTTAATATAATCAAGTTTGCGAATTTGATATAAAAACCTGACCCAGTAAGTACATAAATTTGTCAGTATAAACTAATATTTGTTTAGTGTAGAAAAGGCAATTCATAAAATAGACCAGTTTCGTTCTTATTGGGAACTCATCAGGTATTATCCAGAATTTTCCGCGGAGAGAGCTCGAACCTGGATATGTCAGTTTCGAAATCTGATGCTCTAACCCTGTCAGCGGCAAATTCGGGACATTACGTGATGGACATTACGAAACCGGTCTACTTGATGAATTGCCTATTCTTCACTATACAATTCTTGCTTTATAACGAAAATGTATGTACTTAATAGGTCAGGTGTTT
>JAQBSW010012827.1:0-15636 GCA_029291075.1 Eudiplozoon nipponicum
ATTCGTTTCGTGCTTACTTGCGACTCATCAGTAGGAGCCGGTATTACGCCCTATAACCACTATATATTTGGTAGAAGAATATGGAATAATAGGACGGTACAATCTCCTAGGAGTTTTGCCAAGATCACTTTTAAATAATTGTGAATAAAAGCGTCTGGGTTCGTAGGAAATTTTGATTGCGTGGGAAATTTGTCCAGGTCTCTCGTGAGGTCCTTGGTTTCTTTGTCCGCTGTTATTTTCATCAGTGTTTCTATCTTCTTTGTGAAAGCGGTGTATTCGCCGTCGTTCAGTCTTGCAATTTGACAACTCAGTGATTGAATGATGCTCTCAGCATCTTGCAGTTTTGATTGGTTGTCCTCGATACCATTGAGCAATAAGCGACTTATAAGTAAGTATGTATTAGGTTTTGCGAACCTAGTAACAAATTAGTTCAGTTGTGACCAGAAGGATAAACCAAAGCAGCATGAACGGAAAGTATAATCTCATGCACATTCGTTTCGTGCTTACTGGCGACTCATCAGTAGGAGCGACTTATAAGTTTATTCGTCGGTTTTTGGTTATTTCTTCTGCACGGCTTGATGAATCGTTTTGGCACAGATCTGATTCTAAACACGATTTAAAGAACTTAATTCTTTCTAGAAGTTTGGCACAAGTACATTTGGCTGCAATATAAGTGTTTAGTTCCTTACGGGTAAAAGGCTGACCCCGCTCTTTGATAATCTTTATAATGTCCATTCCTTTTTAATTTAACACAGTATTCTTATAATTAGGAAGAAAAAACACATTAATAACAAAGTGGATAAAGGCCATTTATTTCGTGAATACTAATCATCTCTTATACAATCATACATATTTATACATTTTGGGTTTTCATTTGATTATGCTAGTGGTAACAAATCTGACTCGTTTTTATTGCTGTTTCTTGTTTTGACTAGTTGGTGAGTGTGTATGCGTTTGTGTTTGTGCGTATACGTGTTTGCATGTAAAGGTTATTCTCGCAGTATTGCGAAGTGATGTCTCAGATCTTTTCATTATTGTTTTGATAGCTTGAGAATTAACCATTTGTGCGTATTGTTCACTGTTACATATACAAGTGCTATTTTTTCCAGTATAGTTGATCGTTTCACCTCGTTGCGCAAAGTTTCCACGTGGTAACAACGCCAGTGTTGATTGCGGTGTTAAACGCTCATATTGTTTGGAGACTTTTGTCATCGTATGCGCCTCTGTTATTTCCACTTCAGTTTGTTGCCAATCCGATTGTACGTTTGTTGATTCTAGTCGAGGGCATGTTTGTTCTTGGCTGGATACTAGTAGATTGTTGTTGAATTTTGTTATTCTTTGCCAGTCGATAAGAATATCATGTTGATGAAACTTTTGAATATTAAGGTCAGGTGCTTGTTTTATGTAAAGGGCTTCGTAGATAAATAATAATTTTTCTGATTTTGCTTTATGTAGAATTGTGAAATTGGTCGAATTGACAGGGTGCCCCGTTGCCAATATATATACGAATAATTATACGTCCTTATATAAAGTAAAATGCCTGCGATCCACAACGAATAAACTCTATCTGATAACCTTTCTTATTTATTTCGTTATGCACACCTTATATAAATATCTATACACACATGGCTATATGTGTATAAACCATACATATATATATATATATATATATTAGAAAACAAAGGCTAACATGACGAAGAGGAGATTGGTTACGAAAAATGTACAGTGGTATTGGATGAACGAATATACTAACGAATCCAGAACAATGGCTCTAGATACTGGTAGAAATACAAATAACTAATAAATGTTATTCCATGGTGTACGTTGTTTTGTTCTTACATTTTTTTAAATGGTGAAAATAGAAACGATCAATATATATATATATATATATATATATATATATATATATATTAGCACAGTGTGAAGTCAATAAGCGTCAACCTCATATAATTCCCGATGTATAAATTCAATATAACAGCATATGTACTCAATAACATATAAGCACACCGTCCATCAATATCTATTTTTACATCAGTGTACTGTCTACTGAATACTGATTTTGGAGAAAGATAAGGATAGAGGGAAATAGGAAGTTTATAAAATTGTCCTAGGTCCCTATCAATCAGTTTCCCATAAACGAGGTCGCTTACTCAGATTTATAATTAACACCGGTTAAACCGCCCCTCGTTTTCTGCCCCTAGACAAGGCTTCATTAAATATTGGGGCCAATGATTTTTCTACAGATACCACATTGATTACGTCATTGCCCGATTTTATTTCAATCGATTATCTAATTAACCTATTTATTCTATTGCGGTTTCATAACGCGATGCGTCTGCATCTATTCCAGTCTATTTCTTGACCTGTTTCACTTGAATGTGTTCGTATTTGCATTCCATTTTGTGTTCCCATCTACGTACCTTGATCGGGTGCATGGTTTTGTCTATATACCTAAGCTTAAAATCTTTGCAATGTATCACGTATACTCCTGAGGTGTTGAGTGGTTCTATTTTTTTCTTTCTGGTTCGGAAGCCTATTGCTTATAGTAAGTGATTATCTTAAAACTGTTTTGATATTTTATTTAGCTGCTAATATTCGAAACGAAAAGTGCCAGTGGATAAGTTGCAGGAGTAGAGCAAATGCGCTCCGGTTCCAATCCCAGCCGCGGCAATTCTGAAAAGCACTTTGCGAATACCCAATCAGGAGAAACCGGTCCACTTGATGAATTCCATTTATACCAAAAGCATTTCATTTTATATATGTGTGTGTAGGTGTGTGTGAGAGAGACTGTGTGTGTTACGCTACCTGGAAAACGCGTCCACAAGTTCTGACTAGTTTCGTTGATTATCTTTGGAATTATCTGTATCTAGGTTGTTCGTTAATGATGGGCCAGTTATTTGATTTAACTTAATTAGAGGTAAAGAAATATTGTCGATTATTTAAACTACTTTGAAATGAAGCAATGCATATAAACCAATAATTCAAGTAAACAAACTTACAATGAAAAATTGAATTTTTCCGTTATAGTCACATCATCTGAAAAATGTATTAAATATATTATTAACAAAGAAGAATAGCACGAAAATTTTGTGGTGAATGAAAATAAAAAATAAACGTTTTCTTAATAAAAAAAATTTGAAAATATGGTATGTCAACACTAAATGTAAGCCATATAGATGATTACACCATCGAACTATCCAATATTACCTAACCAAATATATAACGAGTCACGGGCGTAATGTCGGCTACTATTAATGAATTGCCAATAAGCACGAAACACACGCGAACATGAGATTGTACTTTTTTCGTCATACTGGATTTACCATATTGTTTATCCTACCAGAACAAACTGTGCAATAACTTATGCGTCATTATATATATATATATATATATATATATATATAAACAAATTTCTAAAATACAGTCATAAAGACCGTTTTGATCTCACCAGATCCGTGTTCTACAAACCAGCATCAATATAAAAATATATATATGTAAATTCAAATTATAAACAAAAATATACCGAATTTTAGACTAAACATATTATAATAAATTAAAATCAAGCAGCTGAATAATCACAAAATGTTAAGATTACTAAAATAACTGAAAAGATAGCTTACCACGTTCTAAATATCCAGTTATGCCGCATATAAGGAGTAAGATGGCTCCATTGATTGGTGAATTTTGTAATTCATCCCCTACATCCTCGTCTTCGTCCAAGGTGAATCCGATTTTCTTTTTGCATACTCGTACAAATTCATCAATTGAACAACCTTCCAATATAGAATTAAACACTACAAAGGTGAAACAGTTATTGAAATAACCTGACTTTAAACGAAATTAAAGTGCAATTATGCATGCATAAGGTTGGATCATAGTCGCTTCCACAGTACACTCAGGCGAAGCCTAGGAATACATGATCGAGGCGACGTCAGTCACACGACTCCCTATTGTTTTGGAGCCTGAAAATTATAGCATGATATAAAATGCAAGCCATTGACAAAACCAACTAGAGCATCACAAATTACTGATAACCCGCACGACTGGCTATGGTACATGTCAGGTTGGGAATTTTTTGTTGATTTGAGCCACAATCCAATTGCAATAAGCAACCGAGTGGTGAGGGAACACCACTTGTACCAAATTCCCAAGAAACTCCATGGAAATTGGAGCTGGCTTATCCTCCAAAAGGAGTCAGCCGCAGTAAAGTAAGTAAATAAGCAACAGAAAATTTGTCCACCAGATATGTAAAAATTATTTTAAAACCACAAAATCTTAAAATATTTCAGAAGGTAATGCATTACAAATTCAAATAAAACTGTCTGAATAAGTAGAATTGGCATTAATTTCGTATGCATAATTCCTCATTATTTCAAAAAATAATACGTCTATTCGACGTAGTCGCGGAACACTAATTTACAAGAAATCCCATTTATTAGCATTACTTTATAATAAATGTGCCAATACGAATCCTTGCACATAATTTCAAAGAAGATATTTTGAAATTATTGACAAAAGTATGTAAATCATCTTATGCTTGTAGGAAGTAAAAAAAATGAAATTTAATGAAGAACTTAAATTGAACATAGATTTAAATGGTTCTGAGAAATATCAAATTGCACAACTTCAAATAAGTACACCATTCTTCGATCGTGGCATTGAGTAAACAACAAAGCATCAACTTCACAGATGTAAACGCTTAGTCATGTGTATTTTGATGGTTTCGTTAATTATTCAGATGAAAAATTCTCATGATCTTCATCATCGACATGATGCTCCAGCGAGAACTGTTTGAAAGTGTCTATGCAGTCATATACCAGACAATAAATAACTAGTAAAATTCAATTCAAGAAATAAAAATTTGACATTTACTTCATAGCCTATATAGGCAATATTTGATTGTAATTCGATATTACTAACAATAAGTTTCGTATTGCGCAATTTATCAATTGCAGTACACAAGATTGTCACAGCCGTAGCGCGATGTCCGGGTTGCTCTATTGACACAGTCAACACACTTACCACTAGCTATGCAGATAGCCTCCTATAATAAAACTCTAGCATCTGGAATGCACACGGCACGAATTTATACCAATCATCCTTATCTAGAAATGGGCCATTTGATGCTCTTTTAAAGCCTATGAGAAACCACGTAAAACAAACTAATAATGCTTCCATATTGCATCAGCCGACACAGAATAATTAGGGTCGCCTTATTTGCTAGGTTTTGCAGGGCGGATAAGCGAAAACAAGTTACTCTGGATGGGCATGAATTTTGGACCCCGTAGTTGAAGGACATTTGTTGGCATCTTAGGAAGAACAAATATATGAAGAGTGAATAACGATAGTGCTAACTTAAACCCTCTGATCCAATATCATCTAGCGTCTATCAGACACGATAGTATAGGTCACATAAGCCGTACTCACAATCAATAATTACAAAAATACGCACATTGGACTGCCAGTAGACTTTCTGGCCCTCGTTAGTCGCTTAGATCCGAAGATAGTGCAGAAATTATCTCTTGGAACGTGAGGGCACTTGCCATGTGAGCTAGTCAATCGTTTACGATTGCTGAACTGTAAAAACTCGGTACCAATAAATTGCTTGTCTCAAGAATAACATAATTGCTTTTAGCATCCCACAATACGTCTCATTCGGGCCTCACTTACGGTAAAGGGCAATACTTCTGCTAACCCAAAGAAAGAGTAATCCAAACAGATATGGTGTCGTCTTTCTTCTATTCAGAGATGCAACGACAACCTTGCACCATTGGAAAGCTATAAGCTCTTGCTTGGCTCATGCTAGGTTCCGCGTAGGAAAGTTGTTTCGCAGAGTCATAAATGTGTACAAGCCAACTCTCAGCCATTCTGCCAGTGAGAAGAAAGATTTCGTTGAAAAGCAATAAAAAATTAACTCAGCCTTTAGAAGGCGTTCGACCTATTAGTAATTGCCGATGATTTCAACGCGAAACTTAGTCAAGACTACAGGAAATGTAGTTGTAGGAGGATTCAGCTTGGCTAAAAACAGCTGTAATAAAGGCGTTATACTCTCTAATATTGCCATTAAGCTTAACTTGGGCGAGGTGAATTTGATTTTTAAGCATAATAGGCAGCATTTTGCTACACGGTGTAACAATATGACTAATACAGATGGGACGCTGACAAGTTATCGTACTCAGACTACATTACGGTAAGCATGCGTTGGTTTTATGTGTACAGGAATCATATATTTCATTCATAAGATCTCAACTTGCCTTTCGCTGACCAATTTCGCTCTGCAACAGCAACTCTTCAATTCAATCCAACCATACTACCAATGTATTTAACAAAATATATCTCTTGTCCAAAGCAAAATGTGTATTTAACGCAGTATCTACGGAAACTAAACTCCTACCCCAGCACCAGTTTAAGAAGGCGGTTCACATATACTTTATTAAATTCTTATGTGAGAATCCTGACTGGAAGCACAACTGGCTCCTTCACCCGTAATACTTTTTTAATGATTTCTTATCCCTAGGCTTTCCACAAGTTTCCGAGCGATAAGAGTATTCCCGCCTAGCCTCCAAAATAGACAACTCGCTTTACTCTCTAAACATCATTATAGGCATTCCCACACCAAATATTTACTATTTCTGCCACAATTTGCTCTACTAAATTTCCTCATTTTATTTTAGCTCGAAAATCAAAACGAAGAAATCTGACGATCGATCTCTGAAGCTGGTTTTTCATCGCCTTCTAGCAATCTTAATTTCGTTCAACTGCCATCAACCTTATCGTTAAATATTTTGCTACTCACTATATCACTTTACTATACATATCCCTACTTTTGAATTATATCTTGACCTCTTCAATTGTTAGGCCAGATGCCTTTGCTGCCAAATGGATTTATTAGCATTATTATTATACATAACAACCGATTATTTCTTATCAATGAACTTTTGTCTTTTTAAAAAATGAACTTCAGAAATAATTTTTCAAGATTCATGGGTGCTTAACGCCATCTGCACTAATAAATGTCATAACACACTATACATTTTACTTTAAGAGATAAATATTACAGCTCCCGAGAAACGATTAAAACATTATACAAATTACTGTAGAATATATAGATTCGAAACAAATGCAATAAGTTACTATGTATCACACAAAGCAGTAATTTAATAAAGATGTTATATAATTATCCCAATGCAAGTAATTGCATGTATTAACCCATTTTTACATGCACATATGTTGAAAACTATTTAAATCGGAACAAAAAAAATAAATTTTACATAGCTTAAATTAGGAAAAAATTGTCAGTCAGACATACTGAATAATTGTGGCTCTGCTGTTTTGTGTGCCTAGTTAAATAAAAATGAGAGTGGCTTTGATCTTCATATTCTAATAACTATCTGTATCTTTACAATACTAGATTACCAAATCATAATAATGCAACTTGTACCTTGTTTACAAAACGAGTGAACACAGGAACGGAGATAATCAAATGTGGAAGGAATCCTGAATTTGTAAAATTCTTTAGGGATAATACAAATGTATCGAGAATACTTCCTCACTGATGGAGATAATCTGTCTGGAAAATTACGTTAAATAATTTAATACCTTCAAATACGAACTCTTCAACTAGATTAAGTGAACACACTGTTGGGTTCATATATTCAGCAAGAACAATACACAATTTGAAGAAATCGGGTTTATGAGAATAAGACGATGACAAGATCAATATACTTTCAGAATCTAAAACAATAAAGCGTTAAGAAATACATACCCAAAATTTTGAATATCCCTTCGATATTTTGTATGATAAAATGTAATGAATCTTCGACTTTTCACGTAAATAAAAAGAAATTACTCGTGCAATCCGAATAAAGGGAAAGTAGAACTTGAGTATTTTCTTTAAGGTAATTGAATGAAGCAGCCCGCAAACGTTGGTCAATAATAAAATTTGAAGAAACCAGTTCAGAACGTTTATCGAATTGTGGTATAGCTTTACGAAGAGATGCAATAGCAGCAACGTGTAGAGGGTGGGAAGATTTAACACATACAGCAATCTTGAACATCGTGTCAAAAATCTCACTCCAAAAAGAACCCAAACATCCGTCATCAATTTTACTATCGAGTGTATCAGATACCCCAAATTCTACATTGTATAGGAGTAGATTGCTACAATTATTTAAAAAATAATTGCACAAATTAAAAAAACATGACATAATCGTTTCGTTATTAGAGCTTCTGAATAGCAGATTTGGAGCAAATTTATGCATTGATGATTGAAGTTTCGAAGCATAAATGCAAAACCACGATTTCGAATAAATTTCTTCTGAATTCGGATCAACATATTTAGTTAAAGATCCCAAGTTGCGTATAGAGTCTAAATCTACAATTTGTTCAAATTTTTAATGAAAACTTACTTTTATATTCAACATATAAGGCTTCAGCAGTGTTACTTAATAGCACAGACAAGCTGGTTAAATTGCGCAATAAAATCTCTAATTAGGGTTTAAATATTACTTACACATACAAAGTTTGCATTTTCACTGGAAGCATTGTTTAGAATGGAACTATACGTCTTCCAAAAACCTGGTAGCATTTGACAAAGGAAAGCATATTTTTGAGCGATAAACATGTCAGCCGAACTTGTTTCAATAGTAAAAATTCCCTGACTGTTAACCAGACTGTCTAATGCAGAACAAATATTCAATTGACAAGTTAATGAAGTCGAAGTTCGAAGAGTGCGAAAGAATTCGCAACAAATATGACTAACTATGGGAAGACTTTCGGCTGAATAAATTTTTAAAGCAGCACTATTTCCATGTTTAAAAATAAAAATACTTCGTCGTAAGTTTCTTCAAAAGAACCGCTACACATTCCGCAATTCTTGAATACAAACAATCAGAAGACGAATTTTCTTTTATTTTAATACTAGGACTATCAATTGCAAAGAGCACGGCGCTTAAATCACTCATAAAATTAAAGGCATCTATTCGACTGATGGCTTTACTACGAGCACAGAGTACTTTATAACTTAAATCATAAACCTTTTCAAAATTAGCTAAAACCAAAGATGTCTCTAATAACCTAGATATCTCAATGTGTAATATTTTAAGAAGTTTAACGTCTGTAGGAGACGAACTAATAACATTTGACAACGAACAAATACTTAATTTTAAATCTTGGTGCATAATTAAATAATCAACCACATATAAAATATATTTTTTTGATCAAACCTAAGAAGCTGATAAAGTAAGCATTTTGCATCACTATTTAAATATAACTCGTAATAAACACAATACACAGAGTGAACTATCTAAGCAAAGGGCAAGTAGTGTATTTTTGATGACAAAAATAAATGGAAAAATATGTCGAGATTTAAACCACAGATGCTGACTTAAACTAATATTATTTGTATAAATATTAAATCATTTTTGCCAAAACAAAAAAATACTTCCTTGCATATTTACTGCTTTTACGTGATACCAATTTAGTTATTACATTTCTTTCATATATGCATGATCCGCGCTAATTATATTCGGCCGTTATCTTTAGAATAGAATAGAATAGAATAGAATATCTTTATTTGGATTCAAACCACACATGTTCCATTAAATAATAAAATTAGAAAATGTACAATAAAGATACTCACATCACATATATATGTGCAATTAAGTGTACTGTACAGTTTATCGGCATCTGAAAGATCAGCTGTAAACAGTGATAAATTCTTAATCAAAATTGAAAATTTAAGTTATAACTCGAATATTACATTTGTTGCTGAAACAATTAATCTTGGTTTTTATTTAAAAGTATTATCATAATCAAAATTAAAAATATCATCAGGATTAAACACTTTTTCTAGTTCGGTAGATAAAAATTTAAAAGATATTTTAGTTGGAGGCGTTTCTCTAAGCCCCTTTGGCAAGTGATTATAAATTTTGTAAATTTTTGAAAACGAGAACAGCTTGCTCGCAACATTCCCAATCAAAGGTGGAGATATTGCAGAATGATCAGATCTAGTTCCAATTTCATGACTCTTTCTTATGGGATTCATATAGGCACCAGACCACTGGTTTAAATGGAAAACTTTTATACAATAGCACATTCTCCGAAACTATAAAGGATGCAGTGATACAAATTGTAATCTAGTGGCGTATATAGTGCAGGAGATAGGACTAATTTTTTTCACAACTTTTCTTTGTACAGCTTCTATTTTATTAGACAGACCCTTTGTTAAGGGATTCCAAGTAGCGGCGGTATATTCTAGTATCGGTCTAATCCATATTATAAACATTTTGAATTTTATTTCATGTGATATAATATTTCTATTTATCAATGCCCATCTTTTCTTGGCACTGCCTACTATCCTTTCAATATGTCTCTCAGCAGAAACCGTACAATGAATAGTTATGCCTAAATCCTTAATTTCTTGCATAAGTTTAATCTCAAAAACATCATTAATCTCAGCATCATGAAAATAAACATACTTAAAATCTGTTCTGTTACCTATTTTTAAAGCTCTCGTCTTTATACTGTTTATTCTCAGCCCTAGTGTTAACAGATATCTACTTAAATCATACAAATCAAGTGTCACATTATTTTTGGAGAATTCAACATTATTTGGATCAATTGGAAAGATTATTTTCAAATCATCAGCAAATTTGCAAACTCGACCGTTAGGAATCTTAGTTTCCAAATATGCAAATACAATTTTAAATAATATTGGTCCCAAACTGGATCCCTGTGGAACTCCACTTGTTACCCTTTTCGATTTAGATACCAAATCGTTTACTTGAATACTCATTCTTCGATTATATAAGTAGTACCTAAGTAATCTAAAAATATTCGGATCAATATTCAATAAATTAATCGCATTCAAGATAGCATCAAAAGAAATAGAGTCAAAAGCTTTTGAGATATCTATGAATACAATTAATGCATCTAACTTTTTCTCATCTAATGTAATTACATGTTTCCACATAGAGAGCATATTAGTAGTTGTCGACCTGTCTTTTGTGAAGCCATGTTGGCATACATCGAAATCAGCTGGCAGCGTACGTTCTAAATGATCAAGTATTAATCGTTCTATTATTTTCAAAAACGAGGGAATAATAGAGATTAATCTGTAATCACTGGCACACGTTGGCTTACTTTAGGCAAAGGTTTAGCTACTATTGTTAGTATATCGATTGGTAATATCCCACTCTTACATTTGTAAACGTCCCGGCTTCTAGTAAATGCCGTACGATGTTACAAACTCGGTTAAGGTGCTCTGAATAAAGATTAGTTACTGATAGGGGGCTCTTAAGAGGGCCTGGTAATGCGTTCTCTTGAAGTCTTCAGAGTGTGAAGATGTCCTAGAGCCTTGGGTGGACTCTGGTTGATTTGTCGCTCCCGTGGTTGAGCTGTAATCACGATGCGGATAACATCCTGCGGTTCTGCACTTAATTGGCTCGTCTCTCCGGTATACCGCAACAAGATGAGTCACGGATGTAGTTAGTTATTAGTGAAACTATCAAATCATCAGCGTAGGTATTGACAGCCGACAGAACGCACACGCGTGAAGCAGGTAGAATGCAAATGCCACAACTGACTTGCATGGTAAATTACCGTGCTCAAATAGCATGCAATATGTCTACTTGCACACTATTGGTTACACGTGGTTAAACGGCAATTTCGCTTTTTCTCATTGGCGCAACGTAAATAAATTTGAATTTAATTTACGCAATATGTCGGCGATTGATTTGTGTCGTTACAACACTTTCCTCTCTGAAAAAAAAGAAAAAAAATATTCCTCTCTGCGAGGCTAGATAAGAAATGCATGACAGAGTTCGAACAAAGTTAAGCAAAAATATGATGAACCATAAGTGCTGGGCTTAAATATGCTTGTTGGTTGCTTCAACAAGGTAACCACTAGGAATTGCTACACAAATTGTTAGCTCTAGTGGTCGGTCATAGCACGTGAGGCAAAATAGAGCAGTGTAAGTTTTTGGAGCCGCAGCGTGAAGATTTCGAGGTAAATCGCCTCTGAATTTGCCAGGTTTAAGTTAAAACCTAAGCAGGTTGGATCGGTGCATATATGACTCCGATAAGAAAGAGTCATGAAGTTGGAACTAGATCTGGACATTTGGCTATATCTCCTCCTTTGGTGGGGAAAGTAGCGAGCAAGTTATTCTCTTTCTCAAAAATCTACAAAATTTATAACCAATTGCCGAAGGGGCTTAGAGAAATGCCTCCATCTAAGATGTCTTTTCAAATTTTATCTACTGAACTTGAAAAATTCTGCAATCCTGCTGAATTTTTTTATTTTGATTATGATAATACTTTCTCATGGTTGAATAAAAGACAAGGATAATTGTTATCGGAAACAGTTTTTCTTGAAATTTTTATTTCCCAGTTTTGTTTTATTATAATTGAAATGTTATGCACTATATCTTCATGTTAGTTAATATTACATACGATCAATTCCTAGTCATGGTTCTCAATTATTGCATAATTTAACACTCGATATATACCTCAATTGTTCCTAATTTGATGATGTATATATTATTCTTTCAGTTGAACTTTCTGATATTGTTATATGGTGTAATAAAACTAGTGAGATATACTTATCTCATGAGATTAATTGCACAATTATTGTGATGTGATAAAAAAATTTTTAATATATATTGTACATTTTCCAATTTTATTATTTGATGGAATATGTGTGGTTTGAATCCAAATAAAGATATTCTATTTAAAAAAAATGTGTTTGTATACGACCAAAGGAGCTAGAGTGCTCGACGTTGTGGTCATGACATTTGTAGGGTGGTCTTTGTGCAATTGATAAACTTGAGATATGCATTGAAAGTGGCCTGTACCATGATATGAAGCTGATCACTACTTAGTGTTGCTATACGAAAGCGTTAGCTCTAAGTAGCTGGTCATACCAAAATAGGCAGTGTGATGTCATGTGTGAAATACATTATAATGTAAAAATATATACATTAAAATCAAAGGTAACTGCATAAAAATATGTACACAAACATTGTCTCAGAGATGGCATTATACCAAAGAACTGTTCAAAAATGCTACACAATTATTAGCTAAGAACAGCTGGTTATGCCACGTGAGACAAATACGAAAAATAACGAAAGGTTAAAAAATTTTGATAGTTAATGTTAATGTTTAAAAAAATCAATTACGCGTTATACAAATCAGGATATTGAGATTGTGAGCAGACGGAGCCTGAGACGTGTGTAGAAGGTTGAACGCTCTCAGGATCAGGTGGTTCGATAAACGGTTTCAACCTGTCTATGCTTACTGATGTCGGTGTAGCGCCTTGCATAATGATGAAGTATTTTGGTTGTCTGAGTAAAATCGGGTAAGGACCGCGATACTTGGGTTGTAGTGGTGCAACAGCATTATTGTTGCGAACGAGTACTCTCTTGCAGCTGTGGAGCTGTGGGTGAACGAAGACTGGACGAGGCGTATGTCTCGGCTGCTGTTCAGACATGTTACCGAAATGAAGTCGAAGGCGGGTAGCTTCGTCTTGTGGGTCATCTTGTGCCAGTAGTAGACGTGGGAGCTGACTAGGCAGGCGTAGATCCATGCCATACAAGAGTTGTGACGCAGACGTTTTAATGGATTCACGAGTACGGGAACGCATGGCAAGCAGAACTAAAGGTAGTGCATCGACCCAGCTGCCATTAATGGACGAGGATGCTAAAGCAGCTTTGAGTTCCCTATGCATTCTCTCTACCATGCCATTAGCTTGGGGATGGTAGGCAGTCGTCTGGCGTAAGATGCATCCCATGTACCGCAAGGTGGTTTTGAAACGATCAGATGAGAAGCAAGTGCCTCTGTCCGTGATGACCTCATTGGGAACACCATAATTGGATATCCATGCAGAGATAAAACCGTTAGTTACTTCGTCTGCAGAAATGGTGCCAAGAGGCAATGCCGCAGGCCACCGTGTAAATCTATCGATCATAGTTAGAAGGTAGCTGAAACGTTGAACCTTTGTCACATGAACTATGTCGATGTGCAGAATGGCTAGGCGAGAAGTAGTTCGAAAATGTTGCAACTTAGAACGAGTGTTTCGTGTGATCTTGTTTTTCTGACAAATAACACACTCGGAGACCCATCGTTTAACATTCTGCCTAAGTCTGTGACCCCAGAAACGATCTGTAAGAAGTCGAACAGTCGCTTGGCTTCCTGGGTGAGAAATTGAGTGAATTGAATCGAAAGCTTTTCTCTGAAGGCTGGTCGGCAGAACTGGCTTGTTGGGCTGCGTACCCGTGAAGTAAACAATTGGTAAACCTTCCCACAGGCGGCATATGAACTTGGTTGGGTGACGGGCTATTGATCTTTGAATGTGAATGTCATCGCGTTGTTCAGTTCGCACGAGAGTTGGCGTTAGTGCAGGTTCACTGAGTGCCACGGAGTTGACAGTGAATGGTGACGGGAAGGTTGTTGTAGAGAGACGTCTGGCCTAGACAGGGCATCTGCAATGAAGTTCTGTTTGTTCTTGAAGTGGAAAGACGTCAAATTGCAATTCATTAGGACGTGAGAAAGCTGTTTTCATCGGCAGGTACTTTGCTGATAGATGAAGTTGCGTTTCAGCGGTGCTTAATCTAGTGGCGCATGATATGAAAATAGTCAAATCTGGTACGCCAGTTTGATGCTGATTAAATGGCGCACTGCGTCATGGATGGCGAAGAGTTCTCGACCGAAAGGGTCGTATCTCGTTTCTATTGGTTGGAGAGTACGTGAGTAGAAACTGATAAGCTTCCGAACTCCATCGATTTCTTGTTCCAACGTAGCTCCAATAGCGAATTCAGAAGCATCTGTCGTGAGTAGAAATGGCTTTTCGAAATCTGGATGCGTTAGCATTGTGGCATTTGCTAACGAGTTGATGGCAAGTCGAAGTAATTCCTCGTCTTCGGATGACCAAGCAATGATGGAATTCTTGCTAAGTCCTTTTCGGTTCCGCAGATGCCTGCACAAAGGATAAAGTTGTTTTGAAAGTCCTGGAAGGAACTTGCGATAATAGTTTAGTACTCCCAGGATTTTCTGCAAATCGGTCACAGTCCTTGGTGGCTTGATATTCTTGATTGAATTCGTCTTTGACGGCAACGGTTGAATACCTTGGGCCGTGATGCGATGCCCTAAGAAGTCGACGGATGAAGTTGCAATCTGCGTCTTGTCACGGTTGATCTTGAGTCCGTGGTTGGATAAGCGTGAGAGGACATTTCGTAGATGTTTCGCATGAGATTCTAGATCTGGACTGAATACCATAATGTCATTGAGATATGTCATACGATACGTCGCGAAGTATGTTATCTATGAATCTTTGAAATGTCTAAGAAGCACACTTAAGTTCAAAAGGCATGTAAAGATATTCCAAATGGCCAAATGAAGTGATGACTGCAGTTTTCTCGATATCCTCTGGTGCTACCGGTATGTGATGGTACGCTTGTCTGGGGTCAATCACTGAGAAGAAATTGCTGCCGTTGAGTTTTTCAAGTAAAGTGTTGATATTTGGAATAGGATATGCATCAGATTTTGTCACTGAATTTAGCTTACGGTAGTCTCCACAGGCTCTGTACGATCCGTTTGATTTGGAGACTAAGTGCAATGGTGACGCCCATGAACTTTTCGATG
>JAQBSW010012828.1:0-15634 GCA_029291075.1 Eudiplozoon nipponicum
TCCTACTGATTGCAGCACAGACGAATGCAAGAACGCTTTTTACTCCAAACTAAGCTCCGTACTATCAAGAGCACGAAGTTCAGATATAGTCTTGGTTATGGGTGACATGAATGCTCAAGTTGGGCGCTTAAGTAACGCAAGATTCACTCAGATGGAAGATATACTTGAAGCTCGAAGCGCAACGATAATGGTAAACACCTTTTGAATAGCTGCACACAATCTTGATTATATAAAATTAGTACAACCTTCAGACGTAGTGTTAGACGTTGAACCACATTGCGTCCTCCAGAACCTGGACAACGGTGGACTCAAATGGATCACGTAAAATTAGTTATAGATGGCGAGGTTTCATCCAGGATTGTCATTCTTTTTGGAACACTTAAGTCGACTCGGACTATGCACTTATCCGTTGTCGATTTGCTCTAAACTTTTCCAGTAAGATAAATAAGAATAAACCCTAAATTGATGGAGGTTAACTCAACTACCGTTCTTCCGGAAAAAATATGAAAATATTATAAATTCTAAGCTAACTGGTCTTGATGGCGAAAATCCGAATTTACTTTGGTCCAAGATAAGTTCCACTATGCACAATACAGATACTACTCGTACAAATAATAATTGGCCTTCAGAAAATCTATGGATATTCCAAATAGAGCACCAAATTCGACCTGGCTCGGCTCATAATAATACTCGTCGCAATTTAACACGCCAACTTAAACACAGTCTAAAAATCGATCTCAAGTCCTTTTAAACCAGAAAGGCTGAAGAAATGGAAGTTTGACCCAACTTATTCGCGCAACAGTTCAGAAAAATCTAACAAATTAGCGAAACTATAATTGATAGTAACAAACATTTAGTAACCGAAAAATAAGTCAACTTGATAGGTAAGCTGAACACTTCAAATATCAATTTCTAGGGCAATCGCGACTGTTCCGATTCCGAAAGCAAGCCTGCATCAACAGTGTCGAATATTAGTCTCGAAGAACCATCGAAGTTATAAGTTCAGGATGCAATCCATTCTCTTAAACGTTACAAAGCATCAGGCCCTAATGATTTGCTTCAGGAATTATTTAAGGGTGGTAGCGATATAAATTTAGGAGCTTAGACTAAACTTTTTCGATGGAATGAAGAAACCGTCCCATGATAGAAATGAGTAGTAGTCGTGTCAAGATTATCCTAAGTCGTCTTAGCGCTTCACGTGAATCACACAGGATGAGGTTGTATAGATATTTTTACGTAAAGGCAAGTTCTTGAACAAAGACATTTATATCGCCTTCCCACAAAAGCCGTCTTTCTCGAATTCAAGGGTGCATTTGACTCATTGAATCGCAGTGTTTTATTCCAGTTTGTCCAAAAGAGGTGTTCTCACAATATTTGTTAATATTATACGCGCTGTGTGCTCAAAAACTTCTGGTCGCATTATGGTCTACTACGAATTAACGGACAACTTTACAACCAGCAGTGGTGTTCGTCATGATTGTCCACTATCCCCCCCATTTTGTTTAATTTTGTAATCGATGCTATCATGAAAAACAATTTTTGACACATTCAGGATGCAGGTGTTGAAGTTCTCCCGGGCGGTAAACTAGTCGATCTTGACTATGCAGACGATATCGTACTATTATTCGACAATCGAGATGCTGCTCAGGCCACCTAGAATAGATTAGCAGACGTAGTTCCGTCTCTCGGTATGAAATTCGCACCCTCTAAATGTAAGATACTTTTACAGGATCACCCACCACTCACTCCAACGCTGCGACTGCAGAATGAAGATCTAGGCATAGTTGACAGGTTTACATATCTCTGGAGCTCTATCAATAACTTAGGCAATATGTCAGACGAGGTGAGAATGAGAATCACGAAAGCTAGAATAGCTTTCTCGAACCTTCGCCATGCACATAGTCCTACTGATTGCAGCACAGACGAATGCAAGAACGCTTTTTACTCCAAACTAAGCTCCGTACTATCAAGAGCACAAAGTTCATATATAGTCTTGGTTATGGGTGACATTAATGCTCAAGTTGGGAGCTTAAGTAACGCAAGATTCACTCAGATGGAAGATATACTTGAAGCTCGAAGCGCAACGATAATGGTAAACACCTTTTGAATAGCTGCACACAATCTTGATTATATAAAATTAGTACAACCTTCAGACGTAGTGTTAGACGTTGAACCACATTGCGTCCTCCAGAACCTGGACAACGGTGGACTCAAATGGATCACGTAAAATTAGTTATAGATGGCGAGGTTTCATCCAGGATTGTCATTCTTTTTGGAACACTTAAGTCGACTCGGACTATGCACTTATCCGTTGTCGATTTGCTCTAAACTTTTCCAGTAAGATAAATAAGAATAAACCCTAAATTGATGGAGGTTAACTCAACTACCGTTCTTCCGGAAAAAATATGAAAATATTATAAATTCTAAGCTAACTGGTCTTGATGGCGAAAATCCGAATTTACTTTGGTCCAAGATAAATTCTCCTATGCATAATACAGATACTACTCGTACAAATAATAATTGGCCTTCAGAAAATCTATGGATATTCCAAATAGAGCACCAAATTCGACCTGGCTCGGTTCATAATAATACTCGTCGCAATTTAACACGCCAACTTAAACACAGTCTAAAAATCGATCTCAAGTCCTTTTAAACCAGAAAGGCTGAAGAAATGGAAGTTTGACCCAACTTATTCGCGCAACAGTTCAGAAAAATCTAACAAATTAGCGAAACTATAATTGATAGTAACAAACATTTAGTAACCGAAAAATAAGTCAACTTGATAGGTAAGCTGAACACTTCAAATATCAATTTCTAGGGCAATCGCGACTGTTCCGATTCCGAAAGCAAGCCTGCATCAACAGTGTCGAATATTAGTCTCGAAGAACCATCGAAGTTATAAGTTCAGGATGCAATCCATTCTCTTAAACGTTACAAAGCATCAGGCCCTAATGATTTGCTTCAGGAATTATTTAAGGGTGGTAGCGATATAAATTTAGGAGCTTAGACTAAACTTTTTCGATGGAATGAAGAAACCGTCCCATGATAGAAATGAGTAGTAGTCGTGTCAAGATTATCCTAAGTCGTCTTAGCGCTTCACGTGAATCACACAGGATGAGGTTGTATAGATATTTTTACGTAAAGGCAAGTTCTTGAACAAAGACATTTATATCGCCGTCCCACAATAGCCGTCTTTCACGACTTCAAGGGTGCATTTGACTCAGTGGATCGCAATGTTTTATTCCAGTTTGTCCAAAAGAGGTGTTCTCACAAAATTTGTTAATATTATACGCGCTCTCTACACAAATACTTCTGGTCGCGTTATGGTCTACAACGAATTAACGCACAACTTTACAACCAGCAGTGGTGTTCGTCAAGATTGTCCACTTTCCCCCATTTTGTTTAATTTTGTAATCGATGCTATTATGAACAACAATCTTCCACACATTCTGGATGCAAGTGTTGAAGTTCTCCCGCGTAGTCGATCTTGACTATGCAGACGATATCGTACTATTATTCGACAATCGAGATGCTGCTCAGGCCACCTTGAATAGATTAGCAGACGTTGTTCCGTCTCTCGGTATGAAATTCGCACCCTCTAAATGTAAGATACTTTTACAGGATCACCCACCACTCACTCCAACGCTGCGACTGCAGAATGAAGATCTAGACATAGTTGACAGGTTTACATATCTTGGGAGCTCTATCAATAACTTAGGCAATATGTCTGACGAGGTGAGAATGAGAATCGCGAAAGCTAGAATAGCTTTCTCGAACCTTCGCCATTTATGGAGAAACGCGAGTATTTCACTTTGCCTTAAAGGTCGTGTTTACAATGCACATGTACGCGCAGTTTTACTATACGCTAGAAAATCTCAGTAATAGATTGTTTATAAATTATTATTTCCGTTTTTATATGTTTATATGGCAGTGAAACATTAGTCACTTTTGGCTTTCGTATGGTTCGGCATTATGATGGCTGTTACATTAACGAACGTTTTTATCCCTTTACGCTTATTTCAATCTGTCCCTTTGGTATGTGCGCACACTGTACGGATTGCAGTGTTGATAACTCGTATTTTTGTACAAATCCCATATCTGGTAAAAATAGTTACGTCGATTTCGCAGCTGTTTTTTCGTTAGTTTGTTGTCAATTGTGGAATTGAATTTGCGCAGATTCTCCTAATCCTCTATTCTATCCTACTTGAAAATTCAAAAAGAAAGCCATCGATCACTGCAGTTTTGTGGTCCCTCACGAAATCGCGTGTCACTGTCACTTCATAGAAATTAGGATTGGCACCCCAGGTCCACTTGCAAATTTAACATAGCTAATAAGTCGGGTCTAAACGTTTTATTCAAATTGGCTGTCACTCTTTAATGCTGCTCCAACCCAATTAACAACACCAAGCCTGTTTCGAAATATACAAATGAATAATACTGGCAGTACGTGAAAAAATTTGTTTGACGAAACAAAGATAGCATATTTACGCAGAGTGTTCTTCAGCAGAACCTCTTAAGCTTTACGAACGAAGGTGCAATCTCTTGCTAGCTTAACATCAGATGCTTTGTTTAGAGGATCTTTGGTGGTAGCAGAAATAGCAAACATGTACGTAGGTTTTATCATAGGAAAAATCTCTCCATGTTTACACATTTCTATCTTGTTTTGCCTTTCAATTTAAAAATAAAGAGATGTTCATTAGTAGATACTTGAGAAGATAATGAGAAAGAAGCGTTTCTTGTATCTGATAAAATATATTTTTGTCTTTGCACATGAGAATGGTATAATGAATTTTATTATATTATTATTATATTTTATTTTAAACCATGTAAGAGATTTAAAATGCATTTTGTTCGAGATAACAATAAAACAGGTTAATTAGAACACGACCATAAAATAATTAATTAAAAATAATAAACTAATAAATGTAAATGTAGACAAAAGTATTTGAGCACGTTAGGTGAACTGGTATAGTAAAAATAACAATTCAAGCATTAAAAAATTATTTAACGAATTTTAACTTTTCGCTTTAAACAGTAATAATTACAGTGATTTGATACCAGTAAGAAATTATGAATCTATTTCCGCAAACAGTTCAATAGTAGTCACTATTTCAAATAACATCTGAGAAAACAAATCAGCGACTGTGGTAAATATTTGCCAGTATAAAGACCGTTTTTAGAACATCAAACTGGAAGCCCCGATTAATAAAGCAAACTGCCATTAAACTAAATTCCAAGTGGCTACAAAGTGTTCTTAAACTTCCTTTTTCTAAAAGCCGATTCAACTGGGCAATAGCTAAATGTCTTCACTGAAAACCATTTCATTTTAATTAGTCAAGATTGTAAAACACATGTTAAAGATCAAATAGGGATAATTAATAGTGTCAGTCTTTTTACTGATCTGCGAACTTAATTAAAATTGGATTATTCCGTCTCGGCTATGTAGTTCATACTGTTTTATCGTACATGCAAGTTTTGTTTAAATTAATGATATCTATGAAGTCATTAACTTCAAGTAGTAAGCAATGTTTATGAAATAATGGATTAGGAAATGTGGCTATTACAATTATTGCAATTTATATTTTATTAATCACAAATATCGATAATCTTGTGTTTACTTCATTTAACTTTAAAAGTAAAACAATAAATATATACAATTATAGGTCACAACCTAAAATTTTATAAATTGTTAAAGATATTACATATTTGTGTTGCTTTCGGATCCGGGGAATTCCTGGTCAAGAAATTTTTCACTATATATGGTCAAAAGGTAAATTTAATCTAATGCAAGTGCTGATATGATTCGGTAAACCTAGTAATAACTGCTTATATAAATATCCTCATTGGATAAATAAACGCACAATAGAATTTGGTAACACTTAGTACTTACATAGAGGCAGACATCGCATCGTGTATTTTCATCAAACTCAATTGAATGGGCTTCAAATTCTTTTTTCTTTTCTGTTAGCTTGATATGACATATATGCTCAAGTGTTTCCAAAGTCTCTTCCAACATCCATACCTTTATTAATGGTAGTCCAAGACATTCTCGTTCTTCATTAACAGTAGTAAGCCAAGCATTATCTAACTCATCTAATTGATAGATCAAGGTGTTTCTGCTAGATACAGGAACACAAAGAAACTGTTCATCTAATTTATCACACAATAGCTTTTCCGGTCTTTTAAATTTGGCACCGCGCAAACGGCTTAGTTGCTTTTCACGTCTTCTGTAAATAAATTAATATAGGCCGCATTTACCTGAACACAGTCTTCGGCAGTTCTTCTTGTGAGTTTACAGGGACTTGGATACCATTTTTATGCCATTCAGTACGCCAATTATTAGAAATCAATAACAAATCTCGCCCATAAAATTCATTTTCAGATACGAGCATAGCACTAACGGGCCGCAGATCAAAAAGCTATAGAATAAGAAGTCGCAAACTAACCTCAGCAGGCCGCTTTGAATTGTCATCTTCGTTTATTTCGGGAACCCACTCACTTAGGATGTCTAAAATTTCTTCGATACAATCTTCCGTGTAATCCTGGTCCATTTATTTAGAATTTATTTAATAAACAAATATGGAGGCATTATCATGTATTCTAAACCACATTGATTTTAGCACAAGACTTCAGAATATTAATTTACCCGTTTCTTTAAATAAGAATTTAAACAAAATTAAATCAAAGTACAAAAATTGAGTAATAAAGCTACTGAATTTATTAAGGAAATCAACTAATAGAAATTTTATTAACATGTAATAAACACCGTATAATGGTCTTGTAGAGGAAGATATTTCTTCCAACATAAAATAAGTACTTTCTCAGGACACTGTTTACACGTTGAGTTGCTACACAAATATAGTACAAAGTAACGACATTTCTATAAACAATGATTAATTATTTTAGTAAACAAATAAACAATGTAAGAATTGTTTTGTAACGACACAAATTAATCGCCGAATTATTAAATTCAATATTATTTACGTTGCACCAATGAGGAAAAGCGAAATTTGCCGTTAACCAATAGTGTGAAAGTAGACATATATTACTATGGCATGGCTATTTAAACACAGCAAATTTACCATGCAGTAGAGTTGTCGCATTTGCCTCTGCTTTGCGTTACGTCTGCGTGCTGTCGGCTGTCATTACCTACGCTGGTTATTGGATTTGTCTTCACCAACAATTGGCAACATCCGTGACTCATCTTGTTGTTTTACAACCAATGAAACGAGCCGATTAATTCAGAACTTCAACGAAGTTTTCACATCGAGATTAAAACGCAACAACAGAAGGAACCACAGCCAGAGTCAACCCAAGGCTGTAGTGTTGAGGCCCCTAACCTATTCGTGTCTGTAAGCCCCATAGATGCCAGCTCGCTGGAAGTCCTGAAACTCGCAGTAGAGTCTGATAGGCTTATATTATTGTTTGCGTCACTTAAGTTCAAGTCCGCTATGTCCTGCACTAACCTACTTGTGTCCTCAAATTTAATATCGGTATCCATGAATATAAGAGATAACAATTAAATCGATACTTACAGTTAGGCAATCGGAAAGTGAAAGTCGGAAGCTGTTCCGCACCGTAATTTATCTAGAGAGATGTAAAACTTGAACCAAAGATACAATCAAATATACCTGTTCCTAGGCTCCTGTTCCTTTCTGTTTTATATTAGAACAAAAAGGCAATTGATGGAGCAATATATTTGAGGATGAAATAATCGTTTAATATGGAAAAATGTTAAAATGCAGCAGACCAAAATTACAATACCAGTCAAGGAGCGAGATACTCAAAAACTGAAAATAGCGCACAATTTTAAAATCAAGTATTTAAACAAAGAATGTTCTGGAAAATAAAAAGAAAAAATTCTTTTTAAATAAAGTTCGTTACAATCAGCTATGGTGGTTTAAATTTATCAGTCAATGTTATTTTACATAAGGCGGAGGATTTAACATCCTCTACATACACCACCTTCTCAAAAAAGGCGTCTAATAATAGACGTAATCATAGTTCTTCGGCTGACGATGTACTCTTCCAGAACGAGTTGTGCATACTGGCGCCCCTGACGTCGTCATCTCGCCCGGTACAACATTCACTGGTTCTTCAAAATCATTTGGTATCGACAAATAGTTTTCATGCTGTGATTCAGTAGAATAAGATTTTGCTATATTAGACAACGGTTCTTCAGAGTTCTGCATTTCATTATGTGCCTGCATGATGGGATTGCACACATCAGATTCGCCCATGGAACGGTCATTCGACGCATCTGTTAATTCAGTCATACCGTCAATCCAGATAAACTGGGGAATACAGCGATCCAACGTAACACAATCCTCAATGCCATTTATTTCTATGATGACATTCTTGTCAGTCATCCTCTTGACCTTGTATGGTCCTTTGTAAAATGGTGTCAGGCAGTTCTTCCTATTCTCATTAGTTATATACACATGCGAAGCCGATTTTAAATCAGAGGACACATAGCATTTGGTTTTAGCTTTTCTAGTCTTGGTTGGGGCCAAACGACACATCTTGTCTCTAAGTGCTCCTACAAACCAATCTACATAACTAGAAGCCCAATCAAGACTACTTGGAGTTTCTATTAGAAGATCTCCAGGCAACCTTAATGGTTCTCCATAAACCAATTCTGCTATAAAAGTGCCCTATATCTGTTGTCGCTATCCAGCTTGTTCCACTAGTACACCTTAATGCAGCTTTCAGTTCACGATGTAGCCTTTCTACCATCCTATCGCTCGTGGGTTATACGCGCTAGTATGTATTATAGTGGTTCCCATGATGTTGAGGGATCTTACGAAAAGCTCTGACATAAATTGACTACCACGATCACTAGTGACCTTTTCCGGAACACCATAACGCGATATCCAATTATGTAGAAACGCGAACAAGACTTCTTGCGCTGTCATGTCTTTTAAAATCGCCACTTCAAATTGACGACTAAATCTATCTACCATAGTCAGCAAGTATTTGTTTCCATTTACTTCAGGCATCTCGACAATGTCTATGTGTACGTGTCTGAACCGTCCGATTGGTATTCCAATGTTCTTTATCTCGGTTCTGGTATGTCTCCACACCTTACACGTTTGACACTTGGCACAGGCTCTTACCCATACCCGTATGTCTTTATACATGTGCGGCCATACGTATCTGTCGTTGATTAATCGAATGGTGGCTTTAATGGATGGATGACCCATGTCATGTAACACTTGGATAATCTTGGCCCGTAACTCCAATGGCACATATGGTCGTGGTTGACTTCTAGATGTTTCGCATAACAACCACTTGCCACTTATGAGCTTACGGACATATCCTGGTCTTTTGGACAATACTAATGTAAAGGGATCCGATCCTTGCGCTTCCTCGATTTGACTAACGAAATCGTGCATTGATTCATCTAAATTTTTCAATGGACCTTGAAATATCAGCTCGACATCAGCTTCATTCGGTCGGCTAAGTGCATCTGCTACCACATTCTCTTTACCAGCAATATGAGGCACAGTGAAATCGAACTCTGCTAACCGTGTTATTTGGGAATTTACTCTACGAGAGTAATTAAGCCTAGCTGTTTTACCAAGTATGCTGATCAATGGCTTATGATCGGTCAATAACTTAAACTTGTGACCATCTAAGTAATGCTCGAAGTGTAGCACTGCGGCATACACTGCTAGAAGCTCTTTGCCAAACGTATCATAACGTTTTTCTCGATCATTAAGCTTACGGCTATAAAACCCAATCGGTCTTACTACGTCCTGATCTCTTTGCTGTAGCACTGCCCCTAATGCAACATCTGAGGCATCTGTGATTAGCTCGAAAGGTTTTTCCCAATCTACAGGTGCTAATGTGGTTACGTCACTTAACATTTCCTTGGCCTTTTGGAAATTTTCTCGGTCTTCTTGACTCAAGTTTATAGGCCAAGACTTCTTGATCGTGCTCTTTTCACGAGTGTGATGGCTTGTTAACGATCCAAGAATTCCGGCTAGACCTGGAATGAATCGACGATAATAGCTGATCATACCCAAGAACCTTCGCAACTGGCGTACGGTTCGGGGTTCCGTTACGTCCTTAATAGCTTGGACCTTATCTTCCAAAGGTTTAATTCCGTCTTTGGAAAGTATATGACCAAGGTATTTATCTGAAGAGCAACCTATATTACTCTTATTAGGTTTGACCACTAATCCATATTGTTCCAGCCTGGTCAAAACCGTTTCCAAATGCGTACGATGTTCATCTTGGGAGCGACTAAAAATAATTATGTCGTCTATATATGCCCTCGACAATGGACAATTCTGAAGGATTTCTTCAGCCAAACGCTGTAATGCCTGACTGACATTTTTCAAACCAAAAGGCATTCGAAGAAATTCATGCGATCGCCCTCCTGGAAATCTGACTGCGGTAAGTGGTATTGAACTTTCTTCCATTGGTACCTGATAGTACGCTTTCTGGAGATCTAAAGTTGAATAAACCTAATATCCCATTATATCTCGGAGCAAAGTACTCTGGTTAGAGAGAGGATAAGACTCACCCTTCGTCACTGAGTTTAATAGACAATAATTCCCACAAACCCTCCATTGACCCGGTTCAGGTTTGGGAACTACCACTATTGGGGAAGCAAAATTGGAATTTGACCTACAAATCCCCTCTTCGCGCAATTGGTGAAATTCGGACAAAGCAACTTGTTGCTTGTGCTGTGCGAATGGTTGAGCCTTCGGTGAACAAGGCAACGGAGCCACCAGTTCTATCTGGTGTTCTACTCCTGTCTTCAAACCTATCTTTTTGGCACTGAAAGGCTGAAACACTGCTAGGTGCTTCTCGATTATATCGGCAAAGTCATGTGCGACTGTTGGACGAGGTAAGAGGACTGTTCTAACTGCCGACACGTTAGACTCAGTATGTGTTGATGTCCCTACGCCTTCTGCGATAGTCCTAGCTATGGGGTCTAATGTCAGCTTAAAATGGGTCAAGAAATCCATGCCAATGATATGGTCCTTGACATCGGCTACTAGAAAATTCCATCTAAAGGAAGATTTCTGGCCTAACGTTACCGACATTTCTTTCATCCCTTTCACTCCTATCGGACTACCGTTAGCGGCCCATAGTTGATAATTAAATGTGGGGCAATCTGCTTCCACCACGTCTGACCTAACTATGCTTACCTCAGCACCCGTATCGATGAGAAATTCTAATCCAGATAATTCATCTTTAATAATGAACTTGTTGCTGGACAATCCGGCAATGTTTTCCAGATCTCCGCTTAGTGAGAATCGGACTCTCTTGCCTTCTATCTCGGTGCTATTTGTTCTAGTCGCATCTTTAGCTTTGAGTATGCCTTTTAAAGGCATATCTGGGAGCCTTTGCAATGGAACCCCCCCTACGGCTCCTACTAGCGGGGGCTTTGTCCTTTTCCCGGTGATGGATTTCTCTCAACCGGTTTTGTGCTTCCTTTCCATCTGGGTCCACCTAATCGCGGGTAAATACAATTCTCACCTTGGCACTTCGCACTGCGTCCGTATTCGCAATGTGCCTTACACCATCCGCGTGGCCCTTCGAAGCGTTGACGCGAGTGACTCCCTCGACGTCTATTATACTTATCCTGACTCTGAAGTTGTGCAATATCACTACGCAAGCTAGCAACTTCTCTACATAAGAAACGCAAAGTTTCTTGTATAGTCAGGTGGTTTTCGGTATCTGCCCTGACTGGCTGCATCGGTACAGAATCTGCTCTTACAGCATGTACATGTTGTTCTTGCTGTTTAAACACACCGTCTAACCCTCTGAGTTTTGTTGGCCAATCTATGTTCATTGTGTCAAATACTTCCAATGATGTTCTGAGCCTAATTGGTAGCTCAGCTGTAAAAATGGAGTTTACTACATCTCTAGATAAATTCAACCTGGAAGCTTTTGTGCAAAGGCGTTCATAAAATTCGGACGGTAGTTGAAGCCCCATTTTTTCTAAGCGTAATAATTCGCACATTTGCGCTGATCAAATGCATTGTACGGCTTTTCTTCTACAGTTCTGTCTCTGAAATTTTCCAAGGCATTTCGGAATTTATCAGGCAATGCCATCCATGCTGCAACAATTTTCTCCATAGGGTTTACGATATTATAAGCGATAAATACTATTTGGGCATCTCCGACACAACTTGAATGTTTTTCAGATTTATACTGCGGAAGACTTAATATTCTTGGACTGGCGCGGTCGCCAAATTTTGTAGAGGCTCCTAACCTATTGGTGTCTGAGAACCCCATAGATGCCAGATCGTGTTCAGTCCTACTATATGCGATAGAATCTGATAAGCTTGTATTCTCATTCATACCTACCATGTCTTGTGCTAACTTGCTAGTGTCCTCAAATTTAAGATGAGCTTCCATATCGATCGAATTTAATTATTAAATTGAACTTAATGTTAGGCAATCGGAATGTGAAACCTTTCACGTTACAAAACACCCGAACAAATAATCTGGAAAGAAATGGACGCGAACGTCCCCAAATGCGTGCATCGATAAAAATAGAAGACAGTGTTAGCAGGCATATATTGTAGAAATCGATCAAACTTTAAATGAAGAAAAATGAAACAAGTGCATCAGACCGAGGAAGTTACAACCAATCGAGGATAGTAATGTTCGAAAACTAAAAATGTCGAACAATTCGAAGTCAAGTATTTAAACAAAGAAATTTCTGGAAAATAAATGAATAAGTTGTTTTTAAATAAATTTCGTTTAAATCAGCCAAGGTGATTTAAATTTATCAGTCAAGGTCATTTTACATGAGGCGGAGGATTTCACTATCCTCCACACTAGGACATCTTCACTCTGAAGCATCTTTCACGCCATTTGCCGGAGAACGCACGACCGGCCCTGCTAAGGGCCCCCTATCAGAGCAATAACGCTATATCTATAGCACCTTAACCGAGTTTGTAACGTCGTACGGCATTTACTTGTGTAAACGCCCCGGCTTCAAGTAAATGCCGTACGACGTTACAAACTCAGTTTTGGTGCCAGGACGGCTGAGTTAGTGCAGTTAGAGGGCCCTTATTAGGGGCCGGCTCTTGCGTTCTCCGGCAAATGCCGAGGAGCTCCAGTTAGTGTAGCAGCGTCCAGAAGTACTCCGAGTCACTTGAGACCGAAAGCTCTGGATTGACTTGGGCTGTGTGTTCCTTCTGCTTTGTCGTCTGACATCCGTGGCGAGAGATTAGCTGAGTAATCTCGTTGAAGTTCTGCAGTAACTGGCGTACTGAAAGGATCAACTGTAGATATATTCCGTCTCTCTAGTTGTACAGCAACAAAATTGGCGTGACTGAAATTGCCAATATGTGTGAAGCAAACCCAAAAATCTGCGTCGGTGACAATAGCCGACAGCACTTCGGAGAAACGCACAGAAGAAGGCAAACGCGACAACTGACTTGCATGGTAAATTCACCGTGTTCTGTCCACCTCATGTTGGATGGTCCACGTACACGTATGTCTGTCCGTATGTTTACTATCAGCGTATCGGCCAGACGTGATGCCTTAATTGTGCCTAATTCTCTGCAGATAAATTCTTCATTTGAGAAGTCAGTAAGCACTGAATCAACGTTTTCCAACCCATCAGAAGCCATTTTAAATGTACCTACACATGCTTTATTTTTGCTCAATTATATATAGAATTTTGCTCGCACAACGAGCATCGATTTAATAAAACAAATTTACACATTAAGTAATTTATGTTCACTTCAGCTCGAAGTCTGCTTTTCTCATTGGGCTGACTGCTACATTCTTATACGGACGCTTCTGCGAGGAATTTCTGTTGAAATACTGTCTGCCCTAGATAAGACCCTTTGTTCATTATTTGTCTTAAAGGTGGCCATTGCCACACACCGTGCTTAAGTAACCGTGATTGGCTGCTCGCACACCATTGTTTAACGGCAAATTTTGCTTTTTTTCTCATTGGTGCATCTTAAATTGAACTTCAGTTAATTTACGCAATATTTCAGCGAATTGCTTTGTGTCGTTACATGAGCTTTCTGTATCTTGTGATGGACACAAAATGGCTTATCTCTGTTAACTTGTAGAAACTTTCTGGTTTCTCATTACAATTTTCATTTTTCCACTATAAATTCCTTATACAACGCCGCGGCTTCAAGTAAATGTCGTACGACGTTACAAACTCGGTTAAGGTGCTCTGAATAGAGATTTGTTACTGATAGGGAGGCCCTTAAGAGGGCCTGGTCGTGCGTTCTCCTGAATTATTCAGAGTGTGAAGATGTCCTAGAGCCTTGGGTGGACTCTGGTTGTTGTCGCTCCCGTGGTCGAGTTGTAATCACGATGTGGATAACGTCGTTCAGGTTCTGCAATTAATTGGCTCGTCTCGCTGGTTGTACCGCAACAAGGTGAGTCACGGATGTAGCCAATTGTTGGTGAAACTATCAAATCACCAGCGTAGGTATTGACAGCCGACAGAACGCACACGCGTAACGCAAAGCAGAATGCAAATGCGACAACTGACTTGCATGGTAAATTGCCGTGCTTAAATAGCATGCTATGTCTACTTGCACACTATTGGTTAAACGGCAAGTTTCGCTTTTTTCTCATTGGTGCAACGTAAATAAAATTGAATTTAATTTACGCAATATGTCGGCCATTAATTTGTGTCGTTACAACACTTTCCTCTCTGAAAAAAAAGGAAAAAAATTCCTCTCTGCGAGGCTAGATAAGAAATGCATGACAGAGTTCGAACCAAGTTAAGCAAAAATATGATGAACCATAAATGCTGGGCTTAAATATGCTTGTTGGTTGCTTCAACAATGATATGATGCCAGGTAACCACTAGGAATTGCTACACAAATTGTTAGCTCTAGTGGTCGGTCATACCACGTGAGGCAAAATAGAGCAGTGTAAGTTTTGGGAGCCGCAGCGTGAAGATTTCGAGGTAAATCGCCTCTGAATTTGCCAGGTTTAAGTTAAAACCTAAGCAGGTTGGATCGTCGTCAATGTGTTTGTATACGACCAAAGGAGCTAGAGTGCTCGACGTTGTGGTCATGACATTTGTAGAGTGGTCTTTGTGCAATTGATGAAGTTGAGATATGCATTGAAAGTGGCCTGTACCATGATATGAAGCTGATCACCACTTAGTGTTGCTACACGAAAGCGTTAGCTCTAAGTAGCTGGTCATACCAAAATAGGCAGTGTAATGTCATGTGTGAGAAATACATTATAATGTAAAAATATATACATTAAAATCAAAGGTAACTGCATAAAAATATGTACACGAACATTGCCTCAGAGATGGCATAATACCAAAGAACTGTTCAAAAATGCTACACAATTGTTAGCTAAGAACAGCTGGTTATGCCACGTGAGACAAATACGAAAAATAACGTAAGGTTAAAAAATTTTGATAGTTAATGTTAATGTTTAAAAAAATCAATTACGCGTTATACAAAGCAGGATATTGAGATTGTGGGCAGACGGAGCCTGAGACGTGTGTAGAAGGTTGAACGCTCTCAGGATCAGGTGGTTCGATAAACGGTTTCAACCTGTCTATGCTTACTGATGTCGGTGTAGCGCCTTGCATAATGATGAAGTATTTTGGTTGTTTGAGCAAAATCGGGTAAGGACCGCGATAATTTGGTTGTAGTGGTGCAACAGC
>JAQBSW010012829.1:0-15633 GCA_029291075.1 Eudiplozoon nipponicum
TACCGCAAGGTGGTTTTGAAACGATCAGATGAGAAGCAAGTGCCTCTGTCCGTGATGACCTCATTGGGAACACCATAATTGGATATCCATGCAGAGATAAAACCGTTAGTTACTTCGTCTGCAGAAATGGTGCCAAGAGGTAATGCTGCAGGCCACCGTGTAAATCTATCGATCATAGTTAGAAGGTAGCTGAAACCTTGAACCTTTGTCAGATGAACTATGTCGATGTGGACGATGGCTAGGCGAGAAGTAGATCGAAAATGTTGCAACTTAGAACGAGTGTGTCGTGTGATCTTGTTTTTCTGACAAATTGCACACTCTGAGACCCATCGTTTAACATTCTGCCTAAGTCTGTGACCCCAGAAACGATCTGTAAGAAGTCGGACAGTCGCTTGGCTTCCTGGGTGAGAAATTGAGTGAATTGAATCGAAAACTTTTCTCTGAAGGCTGGTCGGCAGAACTGGCTTGTTGGGCTGCGTACCCGTGAAGTAAACAATTGGTAAGCCTTCCCACAGACGGCATATGAACTTGGTTGGGTGACGGGCTATTGATCTTTGAATGTGAATGTCATCGAGATATGACATACAATAAGCAGAGTCGTCGCGAAGTATGTTGTCTATGAATCTTTGAAATGTCTGAGTAGCACACTTAAGTCCAAAAGGCATGTAAAGATATTCAAAAAGGCCAAATGGAGTGATGACTGCAGTTTTCTCGATATCCACTGGTGCTACCGGTATGTGATGGTACGCTTGTCTGAGGTCAATCACTGAGAAGGAATTGCTGCCGTTGAGTTTTTCAAGTAAAGTGTTGATATTTGGAATAGGATATGCATCAGATTTTGTCACTGAATTTAGCTTACGGTAGTCTCCACAGGCTCTGTACGATCCGTTTGATTTAGAGACTAAGTGCAGTGGTGACGCCCATGAACTTTTTGATGGTCTGATGATTCCCTCTTCCAAAAGCCTTGAGAATTCTTCTTGGGCAGCTTTCAGCTTAGCAGGAGCCAGTGGTTGCTTCTTGAGTGCAATAGGTTGTCCTTCTGTGACGATATGATGCATCGTGTTGGAGACTCGTAGCTCTGACTTGTTAAGATCGAAAAGCGATTTGTATTTTCGAAGAGCTGCTGATATCTCTGCTGAATGATGCACTGGGGTTGGCTGAATGACCTGTAACTCCAAACGCTCGGAGGCAAGTGTCCAAAAACTTTGTTCAAGTCCGGTGGAGGGGTCGATGATCTTTTGATTGGCAAGATCAACAATGAGCCGAAATTTCAGAAGGAAATCAAGGCCTATTATATTATGTGAGACCTTGGCAATGATGAAGTTGTGGGAAAATTCACGTCGTAGACCTATGTTGAGTGTGCGGTACCGGCAGCCATAAGTTGGTATGGGCTCGCCTGTAGCTGTTGCGAGAAGAACGCCTAGCGACATCTCGGCCATTGAATCACCTTTGAGAACTGAGACTGCCGCACCTGTGTCTACGATGAACTCTTCGCCAGTTTTGAAATCAAGAAGGTGCAGAAGTTCGTTGGGCTGTTTGGCCGGGTCATGCAAACAAGTAGGCTGGTGATTGCGACCGGCATTGTCTGTTTGGTTCTCTATGTGAAAAATTCGGCGTGGACGAAAAGAGTCGACAGGGATGTCGGATTGTAGTTGGCTTCTTCCCTGTAGCGCCGTTGATGCCGTTGATGTGCAGAAAGTACGGTCTTCTACTTCCTGCGCCAGACGTTTCCCGATGCTGATGCACCCTTGTGCCTGCGGTCTGTTGTCCTCTCCGTCAGCTGTGGAAATTGACACTCATTCGGAAATTCTTCGGAACGACAAAGACAAACTTGGCAAGCATAAAAAAACTTCTGGTGGTTATAACACCAGTTCTTTGGAGCATATTTATTAAAGGATTGCGGAGATCTCGATCGCCGCCTACCATTATAATTTGACTTGGAAACGAATTTTGGTCGAGCATTCACTTGATTTATCTCGGATTTGGTAATGGCCAATCCTTCTAGAACTTTGGCCATGTTCGCCACTGTTCTCTCTAAAGAGGAGATTCTATTATCTTGCGGGGGTGAAGAAAAGGATGATGGATTCACTTTGGGTTCCAAAACCCTATATTCTAACTCACATCTCTCAGATAAGTCATCTATAGAGAGAGTGTTGGGGAGCTGTCTGGCAAAGAGTTTTAATGTTTGGGGAAGATTGTTAATAAAAACAACCTTAGCCTCATGGTCAGAAATGTTGGTTTTATACCAACGTTTCCGTAATTCCCTCAGTATTTCGATGGGGCCAAGATTTGGCATATCTAACTGCGCATATTTGTTTATTATCTGCTCAGTTTCCGTGGGTCCAAGCAAGGATTCTACCTCGTTTTGTAGGCCCAAAATGGGATTAGGTAGCTTCCTAATGGCCTCAAGCTTAGGATAAATCCGTCGCTGCAATTCAGAAGGTAGTTTAGCAAAAACCTTCGACAGTTTTTGATGACTGTCATAATCAGGAAACGGGGAGAAAGCGGAGTCTACGCGCATAAAGAATAGCTCACTATCTCCATCCCAAACAGGAACATCAATATCTAAAATTGGACCTGACATTCTAACAATCTTACGGGATCTTAAAAGCATAAATTTATAAGCAATATGAAAATGTATAAATATACTTTAACGAAACGCTTACCCACAAACAGCTTCCACAGTTGAATGAGCGCAGAACAAAAGCACGAAGTAACTTCTTCCAAAAATCCGCAATTGAGTCTGTCGAGTACGTACGGTGCCGTTTTGTACGTAGGAAAGATGAACAGAGGCCCCGTTGGCCTTTGATGCCAATGTATTATTATTTTCCACAGTTGAATGAGCGCAGAACAGTAACTGCTTCCAAAATTGAAATTATCCGCAATTTAGCCTGTCCAGTACGTACGGTGCCGTTTTGTACGTAGGAAAGACGAACAGATGCCCCGTATTATTATTATTATACCCCCCAAAAAAATTCACCACAAATCCACGAATATATACCCAACAGAATTCCCAGAAGACCACGATCACGGTAGATAAAACGCAAATCTTAATCGATTTTTATCCCAAATAGATGAAAAAGGAAGTCAATTTTATTTATACCAAAAAAATCAGAACAATAATCAATATCCTAGCGCGGTCGCCAATTTTGTAAACGCCCCGGCTTCAAGTAAATGCCGTACGACGTTACAAACTCGGTTAAGGTGCTCTGAATAGAGATTAGTTACTGATAGGGGGCCCTTAAGAGGGCCTGGTAATGCGTTCTCCTGAAGTCTTCAGAGTGTGAAGATGTCCTAGAGCCTTGGGTGGACTCTGGTTGAGTTGTCGCTCCCGTGGTTGAGCTGTAATCACGATGTGGATAGCGTCCTGCAGGTTCTGCACTTAATTGGCTCGTCTCTCCGGTATACCGCAACAAGATGAGTCACGGATGTAGTTAGTTGTTGGTGAAACTATCAAATCACCAGCGTAGGTATTGACAGCCGACAGAACGCACACGCGTGAAGCAGGTAGAATGCAAATGCCACAACTGACTTGCATGGTAAATTGCCGTGCTTAAATAGCATGCCATGCCTACTTGCACACTATTGGTTAAAACGGCAAGTTTCGCTTTTTTCTCATTGGTGCAACGTAAATAAAATTGAATTTAATTTACGCAATATGTCGGCCATTAATTTGTGTCGTTACACTTCCTATTGATTCACTTCTGTATAATATCCTGTAATGACACAAATTAATGGCCGACAGCACTGCGTAAATTAAATTCAATTTTATTTACGCTGCACGGACGCGAAAAAAGCGAAACTTGCCGTTTAACCAATAGTGTGCAAAGTTAGGACATATATTACTATGGCATTGCTATTTTAAGCACGGCAATGCGACCATGCAAGTCAGTTGTCGCATTTGCATTCTGCTTTGCGTTACGCGTATGCGTTCTGTCGGCTGTCAATACCTACGCTGGTGATTTGATAGTTTCACCAACAATTGGCTATGTAACGACACAAATCAATCGCCGACATATTGCGTAAATTAAATTCAAATTTATTTACGTTGCACCAATGAGAAAAAAGCAAAATTGCCGTTTAACCACGTTTAACCACGTTTAACCAATAGTATGCAAGTACACATATTGCATGCTATTTAAGCACGGTAATTTACCATGCAAGTCAGTTGGTCGTATCTACGTTCTGCCTCGTGTTACACATGTGCGTGCTGTCGGCTGTCAATACCTACGCTGGATATTGATTTGTTTCACCAACAATTGGCAACATTCGTGACTCACCGTGTTACTCTTCAACCAGCAAGACGAGCCAATTAATGCAGAACTTCAACCAAGTGTTCCACTCGTGATAACAACAGCAGGAACCACAACCAGAGTCCACCCAAGGAACAGAACATCAACTTACATATATATAACTTACGCGAACGCCGCCAAGGCCCTCTTAAGGGCCCCCATATCAGTAACTAATCTCTATTCAGAGCACCTTAACCGAGTCTGTAACGTCGTACGGCATTTACTTGAAGCCGGGGCGTTTACAAAATTGGCGACCGCGCCAGGATATTGATCATTGTTCTGATTTTTTTGGTATAAATAACGTTGACTTCTTCATCTATTTGGGAGATAAAATAGATTGACATTTGTGTTCTTTACCCTGATCGGGGTTTTCTGGGAAATCTGTTGGGAATATATTCGTGGATTTGTGTGAGGTGTATATACGTACATTGAAATCGAGGCCAACTGGGCCTGTTGCTTTCCTACGGCACGAAACGACACCGTATGTACTCGTCAAACTCCTTCATGGAAGCTGTTTTGTGGGTAAGCGTACCGTTAAAGTATATTTATATGCATTTTCATATTGCTTATAAATTTATGCTTTTAAGATCCCGTAAGATTGTTAAAATGTCAGGTCCAATTTTAGATATTGATGTTCCTGTTTGGGATGGAGATAGTGAGCTATTCTTTATGCGCGTAGACTCCGCTTTCTCCCCGTTTCCTGATTATGACAGTCATCAAAAACTGTCGAAGGTTTTTGCTAAACTACCTTCTGAATTGCAGCGACGGATTTATCCTAAGCTTGAGGCCATTAGGAAGCTACCTAATCCCATTTTGGGCCTACAAAACGAGGTAGAATCCTTGCTTGGACCCACGGAAACTGAGCAGATAATAAACAAATATGCGCAGTTAGATATGCCAAATCTTGGCCCCATAGAAATACTGAGGGAATTACGGAAACGTTGGTATAAAACCAACATTTCTGACCATGAGGCTAAGGTTGTTTTTATTAACAATCTTCCCCAAACATTAAAACTCTTTGCCAGACAGCTCCCCAACACTCTCTCTATAGATGACTTATCTGAGAGATGTGAGTTAGAATATAGGGTTTTGGAACCCAAAGTGAATCCATCATCCTTTTCTTCACCCCCGCAAGATGATAGAATCTCCTCTTTAGAGAGAACAGTGGCGAACATGGCCAAAGTTCTAGAAGGATTGGCCATTACCAAATCCGAGATAAATCAAGTGAATGCTCGACCAAAATTCGTTTCCAAGTCAAATTATAATGGTAGGCGGCGATCGAGATCTCCGCAATCCTTTAATAAATATGCTCCAAAGAACTGGTGTTATAACCACCAGAAGTTTTTTATGCTTGCCAAGTTTGTCTTTGTCGTTCCGAAGAATTTCCGAATGAGTGTCAATTTCCACAGCTGACGGAGAGGACAACAGACCGCAGGCACAAGGGTGCATCAGTATCGGGAAACGTCTGGCGCAGGAAGTAGAAGACCGTACTTTCTGCACATCAACGGCATCAACGGCGCTACAGGGAAGAAGCCAACTACAATCCGACATCCCTGTCGACTCTTTTCGTCCACGCCGAATTTTTCACATAGAGAACCAAACAGACAATGCCGGTCGCAATCACCAGCCTACTTGTTTGCATGACCCGGCCAAACAGCCAAACGAACTTCTGCACCTTCTTGATTTCAAAACTGGCGAAGAGTACATCGTAGACACAGGTGCGGCAGTCTCAGTTCTCAAAGGTGATTCAATGGCCGAGATGTCGCTAGGCGTTCTTCTCGCAACAGCTACAGGCGAGCCCATACCAACTTATGGCTGCCAATACCGCACACTCAACATAGGTCTACGACGTGAATTTTCCCACAACTTCATCATTGCCAAGGTCTCACATAATATAATAGGCCTTGATTTCCTTCTAAAATTTCGGCTCATTGTTGATCTTGCCAATCAAAAGATCATCGACCCCTCCACCGGACTTGAACAAAGCTTTTGGACACTTGCCTCCGAGCGTTTGGAGTTACAGGTCATTCAGCCAACCCCAGTGCATCATTCAGCAGAGATATCAGCAGCTCTTCGAAAATACAAATCGCTTTTCGATCTTAACAAGTCAGAGCTACGAGTCTCCAACACGATGCATCATATCGTCACAGAAGGACAACCTATTGCACTCAAGAAGCGACCACTGGCTCCTGCTAAGCTGAAAGCTGCCCAAGAAGAATTCTCAAGGCTTTTGGAAGAGGGAATCATCAGACCATCGAAAAGTTCATGGGCGTCACCACTGCACTTAGTCTCAAAATCAAACGGATCGTACAGAGCCTGTGGAGACTACCGTAAGCTAAATTCAGTGACAAAATCTGATGCATATCCTATTCCAAATATCAACACTTTACTTGAAAAACTCAACGGCAGCAATTTCTTCTCAGTGATTGACCTCAGACAAGCGTACCATCACATACCGGTAGCACCAGAGGATATCGAGAAAACTGCAGTCATCACTCCATTTGGCCTTTTTGAATATCTTTACATGCCTTTTGGACTCAAGTGTGCTACTCAGACATTTCAAAGATTCATAGACAACATACTTCGCGACGACTCTGCTTATTGTATGTCATATCTAGATGACATTATGGTATTCAGTCCAGATCTAGAATCTCATGCGAAACATCTACGAAATGTCCTCTCACGCTTATCCAACCACGGACTCAAGATCAACTGTGACAAGACGCAGATTGCAACTTCATCCGTCGACTTCTTAGGGCATCGTATCACGGCCCAAGGTATTCAACCGTTGCCGTCAAAGACGAATTCAATCAAGAATATCAAGTCACCAAGGACTTTGAGCGATTTGCAGAAAATCCTGGGAGTACTAAACTATTATCGCAAGTTCCTTCCAGGCCTTTCAAAACAACTTTATCCTTTGTGCAGGCACCTGCGGAACCGAAAAGGACTTAGCAAGAATTCCATCATTGCTTGGTCATCCGAAGACGAGGAATTACTTCGACTTGCCATCAACTCGTTAGCAAATGCCACAATGCTAACGCATCCAGATTTCGAAAAGCCATTTCTACTCACGACAGATGCTTCTGAATTCGCTATTGGAGCCACTTTGGAACAAGAGATCGACGGAGTTCGGAAGCCTATCAGTTTCTACTCGCGTACTCTCCAACCAGTAGAAACGAGGTACGACACTTTCGGCCGAGAACTTCTCGCCATCCACGACGCAGTGCGCCATTTTATCAGCATCATTGGCAGTAGCAGATTTGTTGTTTTCACAGATCATGCACCACTAGTTAGCGCACTTCGAAACGCAACTTCATCTATCGCCAAGTACCCTGCCAGAGTGGAAAGACAGCTTTCTCGTCTAAGCGAATGGCAATTTGACGTCTTTCACGTCAAGGGCAAACAGAACTTCATTGCAGATGCCCTGTCCAGGCCAGACGTCTCTCTACAACCACCTTCGCCGTCACCATTCACTGTCAACTCCGTGGCACTCAGTGAACCTGCACTAACGCCAACTCTCCTGCGAACTGAACAACGCGGTGACATTCACATTCAAAGATCAATAGCCCGTCACCCAACCAAGTTCATATGCCGTCTGTGGGAAGGCTTACCAATTGTTTACTTCACGGGTACGCAGCCCAACAAGCCAGTTCTGCCGACCAGCCTTCAGAGAAAAGTTTTCGATTCAATTCACTCAATTTCTCACCCAGGAAGCCAAGCGACTGTCCGACTTCTTACAGATCGTTTCTGGGGTCACAGACTTAGGCAGAATGTTAAACGATGGGTCTCAGAGTGTGCAATTTGTCAGAAAAACAAGATCACACGACACACTCGTTCTAAGTTGCAACATTTTTCGGTCTACTTCTCGCCTAGCCATCGTCCACATCGACATAGTTCATCTGACAAAGGTTCAAGGTTTCAGCTACCTTCTAACTATGATCGATAGATTTACACGGTGGCCTGCGGCATTACCTCTTGGCACCATTTCTGCAGACGAAGTAACTAACGGTTTTATCTCTGCATGGATATCCAATTATGGTGTTCCCAATGAGGTCATCACGGACAGAGGCACTTGCTTCTCATCTGATCGTTTCAAAACCACCTTGCGGTACATGGGATGCATCTTACGCCAGACGACTGCCTACCATCCCCAAGCTAATGGCATGGTAGAGAGAATGCATAGGGAACTCAAAGCAGCTTTAGCATCCTCGTCCATTAATGGCAACTGGGTCGATGCACTACCTTTAGTTCTGCTTGCCATGCGTTCCCGTACTCGTGAATCCATTAAAACGTCTGCGTCACAACTCTTGTATGGCATGGATCTACGCCTGCCTAGTCAGCTCCCACGTCTACTACCGGCACAAGATGACCCACAAGACGAAGCTACCCGCCTTCGACTTCATTTCGGTAACATGTCCGAACAGCAGCCGAGACACACGCCTCGTCCAGTCTTCGTTCACCCACAGCTCCACAGCTGCAAGAGAGTACTCGTTCGCAACAATAATGCTGTTGCACCACTACAACCCAAGTATCGCGGTCCTTACCCGATTTTACTCAAGACAGCCAAAATACTTCATCATTATGCAAGGCGCTACACCGACATCAGTAAGCATAGACAGGTTGAAACCGTTTATCGAACCACCTGATCCTGAGAGCGTTCAACCTTCTACACACGTCTCAGGCTCCGTCTGCCCACAATCTCAATAACCTGCTTTGTGCTAACACCCCTCGCAGAGGAATTTTTTTGCTTTTTTTTCAGAGTGGAAAGTGTTGTAACGACACAAATCAATCGCCGACATATTGCGTAAATTAAATTCAAATTTATTTACGTTGCACCAATGAGAAAAAAGCAAAATTGCCGTTTAACCACGTTTAACCACGTTTAACCAATAGTATGCAAGTACACATATTGCATGCTATTTAAGCACGGTAATTTACCATGCAAGTCAGTTGGTCGTATCTACGTTCTGCCTCGTGTTACACATGTGCGTTCTGTCGGCTGTCAATACCTACGCTGGATATTGATTTGTTTCACCAACAATTGGCAACATTCGTGACTCACCGTGTTACTCTTCAACCAGCAAGACGAGCCAATTAATGCAGAACTTCAACCAAGTGGTCCACTTGTGATAACAACAGCAGGAACCACAACCAGAGTCCACCCAAGGAACAGAACATCAACTTACATATATATAACTTACGCGAACGCCGCCAAGGCCCTCTTAAGGGCCCCCATATCAGTAACTAATCTCTATTCAGAGCACCTTAACCGAGTTTGTAACGTCGTACGGCATTTACTTGAAGCCGGAGGCGTTTACAGCTACATCCGTGACTCATCATGTTGCGGTACAACCAGCGAGACTAGCCAATTAATTATAGAACCATCACGACGTTTTCCACATCGTGAATACAACTCGACAACGGGAGGAACAACAACCAGAGTCCGCCCAAGGCTCTAGGACATCTTCACAGCTCTGAATAATTCATGAGAACGCACGACCAGGCCCTGTTAAGGGCTCTCTATCAGTAAACAAATCTATATTCAGAGCACGTTAACCGAGTTTGTAACGTCGTACGGCATTTACTTGAAGCCGGGGCGTTTACAATCCGTAAACGTAGATGTTATTCCTCTTCACGCGACCGCTTTATGTGCCATTACTGAACCCTCCACCCAGATTGTTAGAGAATAAAATGACATATGTAAACGCCCCGGCTTCAAGTAAATGCCGTACGACGTTACAAACTCGGTTAAGGTGCTCTGAATAGAGATTAGTTACTGATATGGGGGCCCTTAAGAGGGCCTTGGCGGCGTTCGCGTAAGTTATATATATGTAAGTTGACGTTCTGTTCCTTGGGTGGACTCTGGTTGTGGTTCCTGCTGTTGTTATCATGTGTGTTGAAGTTCTGCATTAATTGGCTCGTCTTGCTGGCTGAAGTGCAACACGGTGAGTCACGAATGTTGCCAATTGTTGGTGAAACAAATCAATATCCAGCGTAGGTATTGACAGCCGACAGCACGCACATGTGTAACACGAGGCAGAACGTAGATACGACCAACTGATTGCATGGTAAATTACCGTGCTTAAATAGCATGCAATATGTGTACTTGCATACTATTGGTTAAACGTGGTTAAACGTGGTTAAACGGCAATTTGCTTTTTTCTCATTGGTGCAACGTAAATAAATTTGAATTTAATTTACGCAATATGTCGGCGATTGATTTGTGTCGTTACAACACTTTCCTCTCTGAAAAAAAAGAAAAAAATATTCCTCTCTGCGAGGCTAGATAAGAAATGCATGACAGAGTTCGAACCAAGTTAAGCAAAAATATGATGAACCATAAGTGCTGGGCTTAAATATGCTTGTTGGTTGCTTCAACAATGATATGATGCCAGGTAACCACTAGGAATTGCTACACAAATTGTTAGCTCTAGTGGACGGTCATAGCACGTGAGGCAAAATAGAGCAGTGTAAGTTTTTGGAGCCGCAGCGTGAAGATTTCGAGGTAAATCGCCTCTGAATTTGCCAGGTTTAAGTTAAAAACCTAAGCAGGTTGGATCGTTGTCAATGTGTTTGTATACGACCAAAGGAGCTAGAGTGCTCGACGTTGTAGTCATGACATTTGTAGAGTGGTCTTTGTGAAATAGATAAAGTTGAGATATGCATTGAAAGTGGCCTGTGCCATGATATGAAGCTGATCACTACTTAGTGTTGCTACACGAAAGCGTTAGCTCTAAGTAGCTGGTCATACCAAAATAGGCAGTGTAATGTCATGTGTGAGAAATACATTATAATGTAAAATATATATACATTAAAATCAAAGATAATTGCATAAAATATGTACACGAACATTGCCTCAGAGATGGCATAATACCAAAGAACTGTTCAAAAATGCTACACAATTGTTAGCTAAGAACAGGTGGTTATGCCACGTGAGACAATTACTAAAAATTAACGTAAAGTTTAAAAAAAATTTTATAGTTAAATGTTAATGTTTAAAAAAATTAATTACGCGTTATACAAAGCAGGTTGAGATTGTGGGCAGACGGAGCCTGAGACGTGTGTAGAAGGTTGAACGCTCTCAGGATCAGGTGGTTCGATAAACGGTTTTAACCTGTCTATGCTTACTGATGTCGGTGTAGCGCCTTGCATAATGATGAAGTATTTTGGCTGTTTTAGTAAAATCGGGTAAGGACCGCGATACTTGGGTTGTAGTGGTGCAACAGCAGTATTGTTGCGAACGAGTACTCTCTTGCAGCTGTGGAGCTGTGGGTGAACGAAGACTGGACGAGGCGTGTGTCTCGGCTGCTGTTCGGACATGTTACCGAAATGAAGTCGAAGGCGGGTAGCTTCGTTTTGTGGGTCATCTTGTGCCGGTAGTAGACGTGGGAGCTGACTAGGCAGGCGTAGATCCATGCCATACAAGAGTTGTGACGCAGACGTTTTAATGGATTCTCGAGTACGAGAACGCATGGCCAGCAGAACTAAAGGTAGTGCATCGACCCAGTTGCCATTAATGGACGAGGATGCTAAAGCTGCTTTGAGTTCCCTATGCATTCTCTCTACCATGCCATTAGCTTGGGGATGGTAGGCAGTCGTCTGGCGTAAGATGCATCCCATGTACCGCAAGGTGGTTTTGAAACGATCAGATGAGAAGCAAGTGCCTCTGTCCGTGATGACCTCATTGGGAACACCGTAATTGGATATCCATGCAGAGATAAAACCGTTAGTTACTTCGTCTGCAGAAATGGTGCCAAGAGGTAATGCCGCAGGCCACCGTGTAAATCTATCGATCATAGTTAGAAGGTAGCTGAAACCTTGAACCTTTGTCAGATGAACTATGTCGATGTGGACGATGGCTAGGCGAGAAGTAGACCGAAAATGTTGCAACTTAGAACGAGTGTGTCGTGTGATCTTGTTTTTCTGACAAATTGCACACTCTGAGACCCATCGTTTAACATTCTGCCTAAGTCTGTGACCCCAGAAACGATCTGTAAGAAGTCGGACAGTCGCTTGGCTTCCTGGGTGAGAAATTGAGTGAATTGAATCGAAAACCTTTCTCTGAAGGCTGGTCGGCAGAACTGGCTTGTTGGGCTGCGTACCCGTGAAGTAAACAATTGGTAAGCCTTCCCACAGACGGCATATGAACTTGGTTGGGTGACGGGCTATTGATCTTTGAATGTGAATGTCACCGCGTTGTTCAGTTCGCAGGAGAGTTGGCGTTAGTGCAGGTTCACTGAGTGCCACGGAGTTGACAGTGAATGGTGACGGTGAAGGTGGTTGTAGAGAGACGTCTGGCCTAGACAGGGCATCTGCAATGAAGTTCTGTTTGCCCTTGACGTGAAAGACGTCAAATTGCCATTCGCTTAGACGAGAAAGCTGTCTTTCCACTCTGGCAGGGTACTTGGCGATAGATGAAGTTGCGTTTCGAAGTGCGCTAACTAGTGGTGCATGATCTGTGAAAACAACAAATCTGCTACTGCCAATGATGCTGATAAAATGGCGCACTGCGTCGTGGATGGCGAGAAGTTCTCGGCCGAAAGTGTCGTACCTCGTTTCTACTGGTTGGAGAGTACGCGAGTAGAAACTGATAGGCTTCCGAACTCCGTCGATCTCTTGTTCCAAAGTGGCTCCAATAGCGAATTCAGAAGCATCTGTCGTGAGTAGAAATGGCTTTTCAAAATCTGGATGCGTTAGCATTGTGGCATTTGCTAACGAGTTGATGGCAAGTCGAAGTAATTCCTCGTCTTCGGATGACCAAGCAATGATGGAATTCTTGCTAAGTCCTTTTCGGTTCCGCAGGTGCCTGCACAAAGGATAAAGTTGTTTTGAAAGGCCTGGAAGGAACTTGCGATAATAGTTTAGTACTCCCAGGATTTTCTGCAAATCGCTCAAAGTCCTTGGTGACTTGATATTCTTGATTGAATTCGTCTTTGACGGCAACGGTTGAATACCTTGGGCCGTGATACGATGCCCTAAGAAGTCGACGGATGAAGTTGCAATCTGCGTCTTGTCACAGTTGATCTTGAGTCCGTGGTTGGATAAGCGCGAGAGGACATTTCGTAGATGTTTCGCATGAGATTCTAGATCTGGACTGAATACCATAATGTCATCGAGATATGACATACAATAAGCAGAGTCGTCGCGAAGTATGTTGTCCATGAATCTTTGAAATGTCTGTGTAGCACACTTAAGTCCAAAAGGCATGTAAAGGTATTCGAAAAGGCCAAATGGAGTGATGACAGCAGTTTTCTCGATATCCTCTGGTGCTACCGGGATGTGATGGTAGGCTTGTCTAAGGTCAATTACTGAGAAGAAATTGCTGCCGTTGAGTTTTTCAAGTAATGTGTTGATATTTGGAATAGGATATGCATCAGATTTTGTCACTGAATTTAGCTTACGGTAGTCTCCACAGGCTCTGTACGATCCGTTTGATTTTGAGACTAAGTGCAGTGGTGACGCCCATGAACTTTTCGATGGTCTGATGATTCCCTCTTCCAAAAGCCTTGAGAATTCTTCTTGGGCAGCTTTCAGCTTAGCAGGAGCCAGTGGTCGCTTCTTGAGTGCAATAGGTTGTCCTTCTGTGACGATATGATGCATCGTGTTGGAGACTCGCAGATCGGATTTGTTAAGATCGAAAAGCGATTTGTATTTTCGAAGAGCTGCTGATATCTCTGCTGAATGATGCACTGGGGTTGGCTGAATGACCTGTAACTCCAAACGCTCGGAGGCAAGTGTCCAAAAGCTTTGTTCAAGTCCGGTGGAGGGGTCGATGATCTTTTGATTGGCAAGATCAACAATGAGCCGAAATTTTAGAAGGAAATCAAGGCCTATTATATTATGTGAGACCTTGGCAATGATGAAGTTGTGGGAAAATTCACGTCGTAGACCTATGTTGAGTGTGCGGTATTGGCAGCCATAAGTTGGTATGGGCTCGCCTGTAGCTGTTGCGAGAAGAACGCCTAGCGACATCTCGGCCATTGAATCACCTTTGAGAACTGAGACTGCCGCACCTGTGTCTACGATGTACTCTTCGCCAGTTTTGAAATCAAGAAGGTGCAGAAGTTCGTTTGGCTGTTTGGCCGGGTCATGCAAACAAGTAGGCTGGTGATAGCGACCGGCATTGTCTGTTTGGTTCTCTATGTGAAAAATTCGGCGTGGACGAAAAGAGTCGACAGGGATGTCGGATTGTAGTTGGCTTCTTCCCTGTCGCGCCGTTGATGCCGTTGATGTGCAGAAAGTACGGTCTTCTACTTCCTGCGCCAGACGTTTCCCGATACTGATGCACCCTTGTGCCTGCGGTCTGTTGTCCTCTCCGTCAGCTGTGGAAATTGACACTCATTCGGAAATTCTTCGGAACGACAAAGACAAACTTGGCAAGCATAAAAAAACTTCTGGTGGTTATAACACCAGTTCTTTGGAGCATATTTATTAAATGATTGCGGAGATCTCGATCGCCGCCTACCATTATAATTTGACTTGGAAACGAATTTTGGTCGAGCATTCACATGATTTATCTCCGATTTGGTAATGGCCAATCCTTCTAGAACTTTGGCCATGTTCGCCACTGTTCTCTCTAAGGAGGAGATTCTATCATCTTGCGGGGGTGAAGAAAAGGATGATGGATTCACTTTGGGTTCCAAAACCCTATATTCTAACTCACATCTCTCAGATAAGTCATCTATAGAGAGAGTGTTGGGGAGCTGTCTGGCAAAGAGTTTTAATGTTTGGGGAAGATTGTTAATAAAAACAACCTTAGCCTCATGGTCAGAAATGTTGGTTTTATACCAACGTTTCCGTAATTCCCTCAGTATTTCTATGGGGCCAAGATTTGGCATATCTAACTGCGCATATTTGTTTATTATCTGCTCAGTTTCCGTGGGTCCAAGCAAGGATTCTACCTCGTTTTGTAGGCCCAAAATGGGATTAGGTAGCTTCCTAATGGCCTCAAGCTTAGGATAAATCCGTCGCTGCAATTCAGAAGGTAGTTTAGCAAAAACCTTTGACAGTTTTTGATGACTGTCATAATCAGGAAACGGGGAGAAAGCGGAGTCTACGCGCATAAAAAATAACTCACTATCTCCATCCCAAACAGGAACATCAATATCTAAAATTGGACCTGACATTTTAACAATCTTACGGGATCTTAAAAGCATAAATTTATAAGCAATATGAAAATGTATATATAAATGTATAAATATATAACGAAACGCTTACCCACAAACAGCTTCCACTGTTGCTTGATATTGTCCAGTACAAAAGGAAAAAACGAACAGAGGCCCCGATGGCCTTTGATGACAATGTATTATTATTTCAACACAGAACAGCGTCACTCCTTCCA
>JAQBSW010012830.1:0-15632 GCA_029291075.1 Eudiplozoon nipponicum
GCCCATTCCCAGTGATGGTTTTTATTCTGAGTTATCCTTCTACTAGATAGTCTGCCAACCAAAGCTGATGAGCACTATCTGCCTAGATGCCAGTGGCTAGAGTTTCCTTCAGCAGCCGAAACTTGCCCCTCACGTCTGGAACGCTTGCTCTCATTCCTTCACTACACATTTAACAAAAAGTTACAGTGCAGTTAGACCAAACTCGAGGCTTCACATGAAACTGGAAGATGGCTGTCCCTTTATGGCTCGGCAAGGTTCATGTTACCAATCCCGGGTCGACTAGCTTGAGCCCGCCGGTCGTCAAGCCGGAATTTCTATGGCTACGGGCCAATGCTGATGTCGCCTTGCCCGAATGCTAACTTGGCCATAATGGTGTTGTGTAGAGGTTTAGTTTGCCTCATTTCTGTGAGTTATCCTGATAAATTTACTCATAGTAGCAAGGTTTTTCTTCTCTCTCTACCCCTCTCTCTCTCTCGTAAATCTCAATAATAATTTATCTAAATTCACTTATATACTTTTTTTCACTCCTTATGGTTATATGGCAGTGAAACATTAGTCACTTGACTTTTGTGTGGCTGGAAATGATGATGATGATGACATAATTACAAATACATACTTACACGTATGAATACATGCACAGAAACATGAAAAAATACTTAATAAGTCGGAAGAAAAACGTACACATTAAGTACATGAAAATAAATTTTTTTGTGAATATTTTTGTATTATCTTGACACATATATTTCGCGTAAACTTAACAACATATAAACTTAAATTACACTGAGTATACATGGCTATCCAATTGATCGAATAAATGGTCGTTGATGTAGTACATATTTTACATGTGTGCATGGTTTGAGTCTTTTATTGGCGAGTTATAAAATTTGTTTGTTAATGTCACTTATTTTCAAGAAGTAGGTTTGATGTCTGATTTAGGTTAATTAAACGAACACTGGTTGCGCGAGTGGTGATAACAATTACTTTTCAATCAAGGTTGCGATCTTGATATGAACACCTGCCCCATTATTTACATACATTTGTCAGTATAAACTAAGTATTGTATTGTGTAGTAAATTCAATTCATTCAGTAGACCGGTCTCATCCTTATTGAGCACTTATCATGTATTGTCTAGAATTGCCGCAAACAGGGCTCGAACCTGGGCACGCCTGCTTCGGAATCTGGTGCTCTAACCACTAAGCCACCCTGTCCAGATTATGGATGGCTAGTTGGAACTTAAGAGCTAAACGGATGCTATATAGGCTCCAACTTAAGGTAAGAATAATCAAGAAGCATTAATTAGTATATAACTGAAAATTGTGTTTAGTGTGCGGCAGGGTGGCACAGTGGTTACGGCACCAGATTCCGAAGCAGGCCTGCCTAGGTTCGAGCCATATCCGCGGCAATTTTGGACAGTAAGTGATAAGATCCTAATAAGGATGAAACCGTTCTACTGGATGAATTGCCTTTTCCACACTATATAATACTTAGTTTATACTGACAAATATATGTACATAATGGGTCAGGTGTTTATATCAAGATCGCAACCTTGATTAAAACTAATATATTTAGCTTTTTTGTGTATTTTGGTCAGAACTTTCCGGGTGGGTGTGTTTTGCGATATTTGTCCAGCTCCTGCTTCTTGCCAAGCCAGTAGTATTTTATGGCTTTGCGGTGTCATCTGTATCCTGCCTGTTCTCTTGCACATCTGATTTTTTGTAGTCTTTCTTTTTACAATGTTATATTTAGCGGCATTTGAGCAGACGAAATATGTTATGCTTGCTAAATAAACGTGATGAATCCAATTATTCGCGGTTAGTCAAATGCTATGTTGCGTTAATGAAATATTTGAACATACTACAAGAATTCTTGTTCAAATGGATTCCGCAATTTGCTTGTGCGGGACAATTCATAACACTCGTAGACCGGTAATATCTTGATTCCTTTACATTTCCAGGTGCGCAGATTGTTTTTGGCATTGATTGCTGGGTTCTCACTTGTCAAGTCACTCTGAAGCAGTCCACTAGCTTCTTGTCTTAAAATATCGTTTGAACCAGATTTTCCGATTTTTTCCAAATTTTCGGGGCTTTATTTCCAGTCCCATCCTCAGGGTTGACACCATATTCACAGGAAAAAAACAACTTGTGACAAACATAATATCCTCATTCAAGACAGATCTATTTATATTTGCTATATTTTCTTAAGTATTGTTTTTTTGTCTGCCTCAAAATCCGGTCTTAATACATGTTCTCCTATACTCACGTGTCCACGAAAATAACCACATTCCGCCCACACGCATATATGTCTGCATTTTTTACCAAAAGTTTTTTTCCTGGGAGTATGATGTCAACTCTGAAGATGGGACTGGAAATGAAGTCCCAAAAATTAGGGGGGAAATCGGAAAATCTTGTTCCAATGTCATTTTCAGGCAAGTAGCTGATGAACGGCTACAGAGTGACAGAACATGTAAGAATCCATCAATCAATGCCAAAAACAATCTGTGCACCTGGAAATGTAAAGCAATCAAGAGTTTAATGACCTACGTGTGCTATCAATTGTCCCGCACAAACAAATTGCGAAATCAAATTGAACTATGACAGTAATGCACAGGGAACATCAATATTTCAGAGTGCCTGTTGTTTGATATAAAATGCTTCTTAAATGTTAAATTTTTCTGACCTCACTTTGTACACCTGCTATGTTTGACTATATGATCAATTGTTGATTGACGGATGATATATATATATATATATATATATATATATTTATATATGTTATATATATATATATATATACCCTTTTATATTATATTTACCATTTATTTCTAAGTTTCTTTGCCTTTAAATAATACACTGGCGTTGTTTGTGACATTATTTTCTGCTGCCAAAGCAGCACAAAGGTATATACTGATATTTAGTAGGATTACAAAGTTTCCCATTTTTAAATGATGAATCTCGTTGCGCAGTGCTGTCCTTCTTTTTGTGGATTTGACCGCACTTTTCTTGTGCGGGACAATTGATAGCACTCTTAGGTCGGTAAAATCTTGAATTTTGATCATTTTCAGGTGATCTTTAGTTCGATTGATACATGTCCCTTTCTTCCACCCACCATTGTCTGTAAAATGACGTTGGAATAATGGAAAATCTTGGTTCCAAACGTCATTTTGAGATAATCAGTGGATGGAAGGCTTAAAAAAGAAGGGACAAGTGAGAACCCATCAATCGAGGCCAAAAAATCAGATCACCTGAAAATGATCAAAATTCAAGTTTCCCATTTGTCCTAATTACAATGATTTATCATCGATGGTTGCTCCTGGTTGTTGATTTTTACTTGATTTGGTGTCCATATGAAGCAAGATCCAGAAATAAAATTGTTGGTGTAAAATTAAAATTGCTTCAAAATCAAGTGTTTTTCGGATTTTTGTTTGGACACGTGGTTAGGAACCAAGCCGAATGAATGTGCACAACCGTTGTTCATTCGCTCCATCCTTCGAAGTATCTTCGTTTTGTCGACAATTTGTGCACCAGATTATAGTTTATTCCTATTATGAAAACTCCCGCGTATGCCAATGCAGCTAACAATCATTTGCTCTAAATACTTCTCCTCGGACACGCTGAGCAGTGCTATCAATTTCGCCATTTACCTGATTTCCACTATGCTTCGCAGGTAAAAGCGTTTAATGGTTTACTGTAATAATTACCAACATACACAAACTTCACGCGTACATTTCTGGCTGACAGACTCTGTAATTTCTGTTGAGCTCACTCAATAAAGGCGCAATATGGTGTAGAAATGAGTAGTTTTAGTCGGCTTCTGATTTTTGAATATACTAGAAAAGATATATAAATTCCATTGTCTTGGTTAATTAATTTTAGCTTGGTTTCACATGACGTTTTTGATGACTCTTCTGTCTGCACTTATGTGTTTAGTTCTTCATTTCCTATTCTCTCGCCGTTTCGCCCATACTAACCCTTGTCTACAGTTTCAAAATTAGAATTTGTAAGTAGCTATCAATTGCACTTTTCTTGGTATCGGTACCAAGTACTCAGACAATATGAGATAATGGAATGTGAAAATCGCACACGCTTGAGTGGCTCCTTCTTAACTTCGGCACTTATAAATGAAAAAGGTATAAAATGAAAACTACAGGTTTGTGGGGCTCATATCGTTTTAACTTTTTAGTTTTTGTGTCTGGTATATGGTGTATAGTTGTATAGGTGGTACGGTTCCTGTTTGTGTTTAAATTGATATATTCACTTAGACTGATCTCACCTCAATTGCATTTTGGGTCTCATTTTTTCCTTGTTTACAGGATCCCATTTTTCGTCGAGGAATGCCATGATTATGTGGTAGTGTGTTTACTGGTAATGTATTTACTTTCTTCTGTGAAGAAGTTCCAAATATCACGGCTTTTCCATTAGATAAGACTATTGCTTTTTAAATAAATCTTGTAACACAAGTAAAGTAAAGAATTATTTAAATTCCATCATCATTTAAAATGTATTTTTATGAAAATATACGTATGCATTATTGAAAAAAAATTAGCATTTTAGCAACCACAGATTGCAGGATGGTTATAACAATTCTTTTAATAGAGTTTATCAGCTTGTGATAAACACCGATCACATTGTATCTTACCAATCACACAACATTACAAAACAACCGTCATTCACGTGTACTGACGCATCGTGCTCTATCGTGATCATCATCAGAATACCACAGAAGATTGACTAACGAGGATGGAACCGCAATGAATATACAATACCTGGCATATCAGATGTGCGACTCTCACTTCCAGTAGTCTCGCATAAATTATATATACATTGCGGTTTGATCCATGTTAGTCGGTTTGCTATCGTGTTCTGATAATCATTAGAAAAAGGTTAAAATGCGTTATTACGTGTGACTGACGGTAGTTTTGCTATGTTATGCAACTGATTAGATACAATTATCTCAAGCCCGCATATTTGGTTTACAGAAAATTTCTATTTGTTTTAAACTCATATGCCATCAAATTGTCATCTTTATTATGCCTGTTGTTTGATGTTTTTGCTGTTTCTCTTCTTAGTTTGACTTTACAACTGTGCTAAGTATGGAATTATACTGTTCTACCCGACCATATCCTCATAAATTGGCATCCTCGCGTGCGCTTAAACCGCTACATGAGCTGCCGTTAGCGAGTAATGCTAATTTCAGTGACCCAACGAACAGGCCAACTCCTTGTACGTCAGAGGCTGACCTTATGGCCTGCATTGAAACCAATTCCAGAGAAAGGAGTTCATCAAAACTTGCAAAATCTGGGAATAACTGTCGATCTGTTAAGTCTCGACTTCATTACGCGCCTGACCCTACCATCGATGCAATACAAATGATATGCTTAGCTGCCAGTTTGCCCAGTAGTGACTACTGCCTTCGAGAGACATCCATGAAAATAACAGAATCAAGTTCTTCCTTTTGGCAAAGTCGTGAAAACGTTACGCTACAGCCTCCAAAGCGACATCGTCAACTCTTCGTACTACTTGTACGACCTTCTGGACGAAACGTTGCATCAGAGATGCTTAAACATCTACCTAGATGTCGTGAAGGTCAATTTTGTCTTGTTGAGGACACGGGAGTATCTAAACAAAAGGGCAATCGTCAACGTACGTCCAGATCGTGGAACAATGCTGTTCAGTTACATTGTGTTGATGAAAAAAGTTTGATCAATTGGACTATTTATTTGGTTCACTGTTATGAGCCAGACTTTCTGGTTGGCTACGATGTGGAACGCGCCTCTTGGGCCTACCTAGTTCAGCGTGCTCGCCATTTAGGCAGAACAAGTATTACTCGGGACATTTCGCGACTATCTGTGGATATCCTTCTTTGTGAAGTGTGCTCACTTTTTGTAGACGCTTGTCGATATTTAACGAGAATACTCGTAGCTAGAAAGAAACGTAAAAGCAACAACTCTACTTCTAGCGTAAATGATAGTTATACGGAAGTAAAGCACGAGCCGTCGTCTTTTGTACAATCGTCATCAGCTGAATCTGAGCACAAGATGGCAGTGTGCTCCGATACGCTGAAGTTGAAAAAGTCTTTTCTTTTATTTTTTGGAAGCCTGAGTAAAAATTCTGGCGAGCAAGACCTTTGTTTTGATATCGAACATCTCATGCATGCTGCTGCCCGATCGAACATCAGTTCATTGGTTAAAGACAGATGGTGCTCTGACGAATGTAGCACGTTCTCGGATGAATTTCGGCTTCTAGTTTCAAAGTGTACCTGTTCATGTCGTGACTTTCTGTGTGCTAGCTTTGCACAGAACATGCCAGAGAACGTGAGCAGTAGCGTTGGAGCCTCTTCAAATACTAATTCATGCATAATAACCAATGGTGCTACGAATAAGATTGTAAGTATTGATTCCAATGCTTCTGATATACATAGGCTAAATCAGACGTTTATAAATCATTTAAAATAGCTTGTAATTTTTAAGATTAGAAAAACGTAATTTGTCTGTTACATATTGCATTATAACTTTATACCAAAACACCAATTTTTGGCGGATCTCTATTTGACTGAAATATTTGATTCTTTTTTTATTCAATTTAGAAAAGTAATGATTGATTAATTTTTTAAATCAAGTTTGCGAACTTGAAGTAAACACCAATCCCATTTTATTTAACCAATCGTGGAACAACATAACAAAACTACCGCCATTCACAACGCACTTATGTTGTTCGACGACTGGTTAAATGAAATGGGATTGGTGTTTACTTCAAGCTCGCAAACTTGATTTAAAGCATTGTTACCACCACCCGCGCAATCAATTATCGTTAAATTGTATTGCCTATATATGTATATGTGGCAAAAGCTACAAACAGTTAATGTTCGTGACTGCATAGAAATTGAGCAGCCGACATTACCAGTCAAGTTCAATGCATGCGAGACTGCTAGAGGTGAGAGGCGCATATCTAATTTTGCTTTCCATATATATTCAATGTGGTTTGATCCTCGTTAGTCAGTTTGCCGTCGTACTCTGATGATGATCATGGAAGGTCGAAACGCGTCAGTGCGTTGCAGCTGGCGGTAGTTTTGTTATGTTGTTCGACGACCGGTTAAATACAATGGGATTGGTGTTTACTTCAAGCTCGCAAACTTGATTTAAAGAGATGTTACCATCACCCGCGCAATCAGTAAGTGTTTATGATGGATTAGGTTGGTTTGCTAGCTCGCCTTATGCAATAGCATCAATTAAGCCACACACCACGCTGGGTTACATCAGCTAAATACACTGATGAATTACGGCCACACAACTATGAACTTCAAATCTATGTGTTGGCTGTAACGAACACTAGGTCGCCCATTTCTAGTGAATAACTGTTGGCTATCTATACTGAGCAACAATTATCATTGGGCAGAACAAATTGCAGATGTATTATAATGCGTTGCGCCATATGGCATTCTCAGCCCTCGAAAAAATTTGGATGCAAATAGATCATACGGCAACTAGTTATAGATGGCGCGGTTATATCCTTCATTTTCGCTTGTTTTGGAACACGCTAGTCGATTCGGATCGTGCACTTATCCGTTCTTAATTTGTACTAATATTTTCACAAAAGCAAATCCAGAAAAACACACACAAACACACGCGCGCAAAATTATATCATTTATGTTCAGTAAAAATTCAATTTTTATTCAGCTGATAAATTAGAATGGGACTATTAGCAGCTACGAAAATTCGCGACTATTTGTAGGATATTTCTTTTTAGAAACAATGGGATCCCCCTGGGTACGGCTGGTTAGAATTTTTTTCTGTTTCAGCAGATTAGTTAAATTTGCTCTGGAATACCTCGGTTGCATGTGCTTCGTTCCGATTTTACGCCTTTAGCGATCGGCCAATCCGACCCATATTATGCTTGGAACAGTCACTTCATGTGAATTAGTAAGCAAAATTTTCACTGTTTAATTGCAGAGAGTTTATTCTCCTTAATGGCGTTCGGCAGGCTATTTGGTGAGTATTCGAATTGTGATCACAACTTATGCATACGAAATAACAACTACAGTGCGTTGCGACTGGCGGTAGGTTTGTTATGCGGCTCGACGACTGGTTAAATACAATGGGATTGGTGTTTACCTCAAGCTCGCAAACTTGTTTTAACGAATTGTTACCACCACACGCACAATCAATTATTGTGTAATTGTATTTTCTATATATATATATATATATATATATATATATATATATGCGTGTGTGGTTGTGTGTTGCGCAAGTTACAAACAGCTTAAGGTTTCTGACTGCATAGAAATTGTGCAGCCGAAATCTCCAGTCACGTACAAGGTATGCAAGACTACCAGAGCTGAGAGCCGCATATGAAATTTTGCTTTCCATATATATATATAAGAAAAAAACAACGTACTCCATGGAATAACATTTATTAAAAACTCTTATTTCTACCAGTATCTACAGCCATTGTTCTGGATTCGTTAGAATATTCGTTCATCCAATCCCACTGTACATTTGTTGTAACCAATCTCCTCTTCGTTATGCTGGCCTTTGTTTTGCGCAATTTAGGCCACTACTTTCGCGTAACGTCATTTGGTGTGTCATCGCTTTCATTGTAATTGCGTTCGTAATTGATGTATGTGTCGTATTTTGCGAAGCCTTGGCTTTTTTTAAAGGCATGTCAGTTATGTCTTTGTTCCAGTCCAATTTAATTTCTTTTTGAATTATTTTCCGCACGTTTAAGCAGGGCTTCAGCTTATTAATTGCAATAGCTTCAAAAGCCAGAAGTATTCTCTCTGTTTTTGCCTTGTAGAGAACTGGAAAATTGTTACTACTAACAGCATGAATGTTTTTTGTCGCTCGAATTACTTTTCGTTTGAAGATCGCCGGAAGATCACCCAAAGGGAAACACCAAGGCTACTATCTGCAGAGTTTGATTTTCTTCCAATTATTCTTGATTTTACAGGTTGTCTCTCGTTGTATTCATGAACCAGTCCGATAAATATTATTTCAAGCTTCATGAAACATATATATATATATATATATATATATATATATATATATATATATGCAATGCGGTTTGATCCTCGCTAGTCAGCTGTGCAAATCCCTAGGATTAAAATTATCGAAATGAAAACAAAGTACCTGAGGACTAAATCAGACGGACAGCATGTCCAATTTTGCTTTATATATATGCAATGCGGTTTGATCCTCACTAGTCAGTTTGCCGTCTTACTCTGATGATGACTGCGGTAGGTCGAAATGCGTCAATGCGTTGCGACTGGCGGTAGTTTTGTTTTTGACGACTGGTTAAATGAAATGGGATTGGTGTTCACCTCAAGCTCGCTAACTTGATATAAAGAACTACAGAAATCATCCGAATGACCAACTACGTGTAGACCATTAACTTAAAGTATACCATGGTTTTGGTGTAGCTGAAACTCATATCCAAGCCTTATTAGCCAACTTATTTTAATTTCATGCATCAAAATGTACTGTGATTATAGCCTCCGGCAATATTTTAGGCTTCAGTGAGATCGCGGCCTACACTCACGAGTAAAAAGCGCTTATACAATGCATATGATAATGCCATCTGCTTTTCATAGTTTTAAATCAGATTTCTGCGTTAGTGTTTATGTAATGTGTATTACAATTTTCAACTATTAAGTGTTGCACTAAAACGTCGACAGCCTTCTGCCCAGTTATCTTCAAAAAATCGTTAGCTATAACAAAAAATAACAGGCAACTTCACTGTTCGACACGCAGAAGTTGAATTTCTGCGGTGCGTAGGATAGCACCAATTTTGGTCAGGCATCAATGAACTATTTCTCTTATAAAATTCAAGAACTTATGCAGACTCGAACATGTGTCATAACATATCTACTTACATTCGTGAAAAAAACATTGGTCAATTTGACTATTTATTTCTCAGATGAAGCGTACCTATTAGCGCTTTGATTCAAATAGGAACAAAGTGATATGCGAAAATCAGCAAGATCACTTCCGTTTCGTGCTTACCAGCAACTCATTAGTATGAGCCAAAACTACGGCTTAAAAGCACTATATATTTCTGCAGGAAATGTGGAACTGTTGGAAAGTGCAATCTCCTTTACGTATTTTCATTTAAGCAGTTGTGGAGGCAAATCATTATAGTCTTTAGCACTAGGAATTTAATGCCAACTCACAGTTTTGAATATGTGCGAAACCTATTAGGAATGGGCTACGTGTATTCATTGTCAGCCTACACCTAAGCATAAATTTGAAGTCGATGCGACAGTGAAGCATCTCTATTAAGAACAGAAGACGTGGTGTTCACTTACAACACAAACGTAAGTGAATTTCATGGTTATGCAATATTGAATCATTAGTATATTGGACTGATATAATGCCGTTCATTAGTAGTGTAGTATTAATAATAATAATATTATTAATAATAATAATAATACAATAATTTTTGAGGTTGGCTAATTTCTATCAGACTGAAGAAGCCTTATACTTGGGCCTTAATCAACGTCAGTTATCACATTTTAACCGTCCATTTTCCAAATTCTATGATGATATGTCAAATTCTATCTGCTATTGATCAGTCGCCTGTGGGCACGAAACGCATGCGTGCCTAAGCTATTACCTTTTGTCTATGCTGGCTGTGGAATAAGCCTGTGATCCTATTTTATTTATCTTTTTATCAGATATGAAATACCCAATACTTTACTTTACTTTACTGCGGCTGACTCCTTTTGGAGGATAAGCCGGCTCCATTGAATTGTGACATTTCATGGAGTTTCTTGGGAATTTGGTACAAGTGGTGTCCCCTCACCACTCGGCTTTTTGATCGAGGACGCACCTCTAGCCTTTGCACATCCAAGCGCAGTCTGCAAGGCAGCAGTAAGTTGCATGGTTGCTGGTGGCTGTTGAGAGCTCATTCGCCATTCGGAAGTACGGGGTACTGTCCAGGAGTCCATGGAATCCTGTGGCTGTTGAACCCTTTTGTGGCGGGGAACACGCTAATCCTCCATAACTTATTTTGAAAAAAGTTTAGTGGTGCAATCCTGAGCACAATTCATCATTTGATTTCTTTGTCTAATTTAGTTATATCTACTTTGTACACAAATTCATACATGCCTACATATATATAAACTCACATATATCAACACACTCATTCACACATATTTGCATATATAAATGTATATTCACATATATATTAGGGTGGGGGCCTTTGCATCCCGTCAGATTTTTATAAAGCACAGTAAAAATAACAATAGTTTTCACAGTAAATTATATATTGAACAAAAGTTTGATTATGCAAGGTTCATTCTTTATAAAATTTTTCATAAATCCAAGAATGTAAGTCTGTCAAAGACAGTAATACACGCCAAATTTTTACCTGCCTACAAAAATGAATCTTCTAGAAAAATAACCAAATTTACGAAAATGAAGAATATTCCTAATCTTGCGTTACGAACATCAGTAAACATGACTGTTAAACCGAAAATAGTGTTCTGTGAGTACAAAAATAAAAATGTCCCTAAATGTGGCCATGCTCTCTTCTTTCTGCATATATATATATATATATATATATATATATATATATATAATTCATGGTCTACAATACTGCTGTACAAAAGTGGTAGCACATATATTGACGTACGAAGAAGCAATTTATGAACATAATCCAGCAACATTTACCACAGAAATTGACTAACAAAGGCTTAGCACCATCAGGAAAATCAGCTATTTCCGATCATATATTGACAACGGGCACCCAGTCAATTTGACCAATTTCTCAATTCTACATAAAGCAAAATCAGAAAAATTATTATTTATTTATGAAGCCCTTTATATAAAACAATGAGCACCTGGCCTAAATATTCAAAAGTTTCATCAACATGATATTCTAATCGACTGGCCACGAATAACAGAATTCAAAAACAATTTACTAGTATCCAGGCCAGACGGAACACGCCCTGGACTAGACTCAACAAACATTCAATCGGATTGGCGGCCAATTGAAGAGGAAAAAACATGCACATACGGTGACAGAAATTTCTAAACAATGAAAGCTGCGTTAGTCAAAACGCAGATCAGGTAATTTCAATTAATCCAGGTGCGCAAAAACACAACTCCTTCAATATGATCGATCAACACTGCAATCCGCACTTGCGTTGTAACCAAGTGAAGAATACAAAATCGCTCAAAAACGAAACGAAAGACTAGACTCGGAAAAATAACACGTGTACACGTAACAGCCAACAATGCAAACAGATGGTCAATTCTCAAGCCATCAATACAATAATGACCAGATCTCAGACATCAATTTGCAATACAGAGAGAAAGACCTTTACATTCAAACAGGCACACTCACAGGCACACATACAGGCACACTCACAGGCACAAACACTTACCAATCTGCCAAAACAAGAAATAGAAGTAAAATCGAGTTAGATTTGTTGCCACCAACATAATCAAATGTAAACCCAGAATGTATATAAATAAAAGATTGAAGAGCGTAGTTTAGTATTCTTGAAATAAATGGTCATTATTTACTTGGTTATTAATGTGTTTTTTCCTTCTACTTATAAATATATATATATATATATATATATATATATATATATATATAGTATAAACTAAAAGTATAGAATAGCAAATGAATTCATCAAATTGGGTGTTTGTCCTTATTAAGAACTCATCAATTACTTGTTGTAATTTGTCGTGACCGGGGTTCATTCACTTTAGAGTTGTTTGCTCATACCACTGCGCCACACCTGCCACAGGCTACACGCATTTTTCAGTCATATACCAACTTTGTTTTGTGTCTGTAATATAATGGAAAATATAACAAGCTGGTTAGAACTTCAAGTCGTAAAATATATCAAATAGGCTCCTACTTTAGGTAAGGCTACTCTAAAACATAAATTGGTGCATGGCTGACAATTGCGTATAGTGAGCGGCAGAGTTGGCGCAATTTTTATTGCTACCAAAACAAACATCCGTCCGATTTTTTCTAGTAGGTGGGCGAGCAGAAGCTATGATCAGCTTTCTTAGACATTTCCTTAACCATCACAGTTGACATTCTTCAACTCTATCTTAAATAAAAAGGCGAGTGGATAAAACAGTTCGGCTAGTATATTTTGCTCCTGATAAATGCTTCCTGACACTCTAATAACAGTTACCTAAAACACGTTAGGCGATATATTGTTCAATAATATTGTTTCGACAGTGAGACAGCCGATTATTTCTTATGCCTCAGCGGTATAATCAAGAACTTAATTTACGCTTCACTTGAAGTCCTTGGATTGTGTAACCAAATAAGATAACAGGTGATTCTAGATTTTCTTTCATAACCTGCCATGCAGAAAATTGTCGATACTTTAAATGTGATCATCGCACTGCGCAACGTCGAACAACAACTTTCGCTATCTGCACTTTTATGTTGTTAGTGATTAAAATTGACTTGTGTGTTACGACCTCCAGGTATAATTGATGTTTCATATTTGAATTAATTTTTATTGTCATTTCTTAGTTGGCAAACTTACTATTTGGCATTTAACACATATTTTTCTTAAAAGTTTTCGGTTTATTAACATTACTGCGGTTTTTACAGGTTTCGGAGAGAATTGTGATTTTTGCAAATTACTTTTGAACAATGTTCAGTTATTTTTAGAGTATAACTCTGTATTGCCGCTGTTACATACCTTTTTATTTAACTTGGCCTAAATTTTGTTTTTTCGGGATCGAGATTGTCTCGTTTTTCTGGACTAACTACCTCCCTTCATCAATCCGTCTTCTTTTAGAATTGTTTAAATTAGTTTTCAATAATTTTTTTAAGTGTTATTATAAGTCAGTTTTCTTTTTCTAATTTTTATTTGACTATGAATTATCAGTTAGTAAATACTGTTTTATTGATTTTTTTCATGATGACGATTATATATTTAGAAGTTCTCTATGAATAGGATACCAATAAAAGTTTGACCGTCTTTTTACGACAAACTGAACCATTTTATTGCATTCATATGTGATATTGCCAGAAAACGGCGACTGAAAATAGCAGTAACAACGTTGGTAGCTGTGAACCTACTGCAAAGTCAAAAAGAAACTGTGCTGCTTGGCCGGCTGGACCCGGTGCGGGACGCACTGGGGCACCTTTTGCATGTCCTGGACGTGTTGTGCTGTGCTTATGGCGTGTAATGATGGGCGAGCTGAGTATTCGTGACTACTCCGTGGAAGCTTTGGCTGCACATCTTCTCGAAGAGACAGTACCCCGGTTCACTTGGGCGCAACAAGCTGTCTGGTTTAACGATGCGTCTGGTGTCAGTTGGTTAGTTGCCGTCCTAGCAAACTTTCATCCAAACTGGCCATTAATCTTGAAATTGACACAAACTGTACTTTTAATTATTTTTAATTTTATTGTTAAACTATATATATCATGTCCAGCCACACAAAAGTCAAAAGTGACTAATGTTTCACTGCCATAAGGAGTGAAAAAAAGTATATAAGTGAATTTAGACAAATTATTAGTGAGATTTACGAGAGAGAAAGAGAAGGAATACCTTGCAACTATGAGTAAATTTATCAGGATAACTCACAGAAATAAGGCAAACTAAACGTTTCCACAAACACCATTATGGCCAAGTTAGCATTCGGGCAAGGAGACATCAGCAATACAGCTTCCTTGCGGATTTCACTGTATCACGTCATAAACAAACCAAACCTCGCAGCTAACTTCGCCCTACTATGAAAAGAAAGTTACGAAGATGATTCTACTAGACATTTGCAACGAGATCGCCACTGAACTCGATTCGATGCCATATTGCTAAGGGTTTCTAACGAAGAACTTTGATGCGCACGAGGACCCCATCCCGGCAGACGAGTGGGTCCTATACTACCCAATTTGGATGTAAGTGACTTTAATTGTTTCTGCCATATCAAAATCTGCCCACCTTGTTTCTTACGCCAATTTGGTGCTGGATGAGAGAACAGAGCTCTACTGGGCAATCGAAATGAGGGCATACGCAAAACGTGATCGAGCCAACGAAGTTGATGGAGCCTTATTTGTTTTTCTAACGACGAGCACTTATTGTCAGATCCAAACATACGTCTACGGATGTCAACGTTAGTTATTCGTTGTTGGTAACCAACATGTGCTATACTTCTCAAACAACGATGATCGAATGCCTGTAAGCGTCTCAAATCATCAACTCTAAGAGGCCAAGTTTCACTAGCGTATAGTAAGACTGCGCGTACAGATGCATTGTAAACACGACCTTTAAGGCAAAGTGAAATATTCGCGTTTCTCCATAAATGACGAAGGTTCGAGAAAGCTACTCTAGCTTTCGCGATCCGTATTCTCACCTCGTCGGACATATTGCCTACGTTATTGATAGAGCTCCCAAGATATGTAAACCTGTCGACTATGTCAAGATCTTCATTCTGCAGTCGCAACGTTGGAGTGAGTGGTGGGTGATCCTGTAACAGTATCTTACATTTAGAGGGTGCGAATTTCATACCGAAAGACGGAATAACGTCTGTTAATCTATTCAAGGTGGCCTGGGCAGCATCCTGATTGTCGAATAATAGTACGATATCGTCCGCATAGTCAAGATCGACTAGTTTATCTCCCGGGAGAACTTCAACTCCAGCATCCTGAATGTGTGG
>JAQBSW010012831.1:0-15626 GCA_029291075.1 Eudiplozoon nipponicum
AGTGGGAGTACCGGTAAGACGAGAAAAGAGATCAGGGCGGGGCAAACAAGCGCCTAAGTCGGCTGCCGCAATTCCGGTTACAGTTGGGAGGTGCGAAACCACGACGAACGTGATCTTGTAGACGAAATTCACTTGCAATCTTATGCCGTGCTCACTACAATTAAACAAAGTTCATATTATGAAATCTTCACCTAACACTTTGATGATATATGATATATTTTTGGCAAATACTGTTCCATAATCGAGAGTATGCTTAATGTGAATAAATGGGCCAATTTAATAAGTAAATACTTAGCAACACAGATAAATACTTTATCTACAAATGACATAGATTTCCATTTGATTGAACAGATGATTTGGTTTTAAATTTACAGCTTTCGCAAGATTGTTGTTTTGAAAAACTACATTTTGGCTTAAACGAACAATGGTTGCGCGGGCGGTGATAAAAATTATTATCATCATGGTTGCGGTCTAGATACAAGTAATTAATAAGTCAGGTGCTTATATCAAGACCGCAACCTTGATTATAATAATACGTGTTGGCTTCTTTCCTCAAAATTTACTATAGATGCAGTTAAATGGTTTTTAATCCTAACCAAGTATTGTCCGAATGCTCTTTAGCCAACTTACTGTGAAAATAAATCGAATGACTCACGGCAATTTCGAATCTAGTAGATTGTATAATATAATTGTTTATAGTATTCATACAATTTTTTTGCTTGAGGCACATTAACAAATCTATTTGATAAAAAGTGGTTTGACGAATTGTTACTGCAACAACGGATAAACTTGAGCACGAGGGCAATGAATCAATGATAATAAAACATCTGGAACAGTGTGAGACAACGGAATTAGCTGGGCAAACCTTATAGGCAGAAGATGCTTTCATATCAAGATTGTTCAGTCTGTGGGACTCGAACGACTGTTCTAAATTGACCGTGACACTGCGCCAAACTCCTGCTGGACCATCAGGTAAATCTTGCATGGTTTCCGCCGACGAGGAGCGCCACATCTCATTTGTCTCACAGACCAATGACTTAATACCGGAATTTCGACCTACATCTGTGACACAGGCCCTACAAATACGAAATTTTGTATTGCGAATGAGGTAAACAGGCACAAAGATACGCATGTTTAAGCAACGAAAGTACAAACAAGGAAAAGGTGTTCCTATGGTCTAAAATAGAGCAACTCTGTAAAATATAAGAGGAAAGAACAGCATAAATCACTGAGCTTCATCTAAATTCCACATGAGAAGTGAAAAGTAAGTAAAGGGAAAGAGTAAGTGTAAGAGAAAATAAGGATATGTGGATGATGATGATGATGATATATTGCTGTGAAAAGAAGAATTTAGGTGGGTTTTTGGTAAATTTTTCGACTAAAAATAAATATTTTTAAAGCTAGGTAAGTGTTAAATATACTTTGGTGAGGAGAGCTAATATCTATGCATTTGTGCATTACGTATTGCGTACCCAGTAGCAAACTGGTTCAAATAGTTGATAAAAAATCTACACAAATAACATACAGCTGAATGGACAAGGGGACAAAAGGGCATGGGAAAAACGTGCAAACATGGATACCGAATAAAATCAAATCGATACGACAAAAAATTTAAGCAAATTAGGCAGAGAATTTAGAAATAAATATAGCAAGAGATAAATAAGGTAAAATCAAAAAGTAGACAAGAACACATCTGAACCCCACAAATCAATAAAATAAATCGAATTTTAATGCAAAGTAAGCGCTTTTAAAAAGAAGCTAATGCAAAAAGCGTATGTACACAAAGATGCTAAATGAAACAAAGCAATTTTTATGTCTAAACTTTCATAAAGACATATTTATGGAGAATTAAGTTTCCTTTGGACGTTTCGCATAACGGATCTTGCACTTCCCTGTTGTAAATTTTAAGATGATCAATGAATCAAACTTTAGATTGAAGGTACCCTATGCAAATGTTTCTATCAGTAACGATTATGCATAAGAATAATTTTTGGCATATAAAGAACAGATCACGTATTAGCGCATCATCACAAAAGAAGAAACATATTCTGACATCTAAATTCAAGATTACACGTTTAAATAGATTTTACGAATGGTCCATGTAAAGCGAATAAGAAGAGTTTCAGTTCCGTAACTGGCAGTCACTCAACGATCTAGTTGTAATTACGTAACAGAATAGCATTTAGAAAGCGACAACACTCAACAAAAATACAATCAATATATTTGGAAACATCGCACATTTTAATCTGAAACCTGTGGACTAGCGTAAATCTACAAAACGACTATAAATCTGTGTTGATTAGCAACCTAAAAACGATTACATAACAAAAGTAAATATTCAACCCTATTACTCATTTCTACGCATCCACTTGCAAAATTAACATTGTTTAAAACCAAGGATCATATAGTTCCTTTCATTGAACTTTATCGTACTGATCTCATATTACCCATTTTTCTAGAAATCATTGTTAGAAGCACGTTAATTGGCACGAATAACAATTTTCTGAAATGCCACGGTGTCAGTCGTAATAAATTAGCGCGAGTAAGAAAGTTTTACATTCACTTTAAAAGGGAAATAAAGCGAGTTTGAACAAAATATAGCACAAAATTAAAACAGCCTCGTCTGAGAAGATCCTGTGTTATTTGAAATTTTGACAGCATACCTTAGAACAAAAAGGTTGAATTTTTAAATCGCATTCGACTTTCATAAAGGAAGAAGTCATGGTATGGAAGATGAATTATCGCTTACTACTATTTCTTGTTCGCAATATCTATTCGTTGACAATTCCTGCCACGATACTATTTTTATAATTAAACGAACATTGGTTGCGCTGGTGGTGATAACAATTATTATAATCAAGGTTGCGGTCTTGATATAAACACTTGGCCCATTAATTACTTACATATGCCAGTATAAACTACTGGATGAATTGTCTTTTCTACACTATACAATTCTTAGTTTATACTGGCATATGTAAGTCAGTGTTCTCGAACCACAACCTGTTCTGCTTTCTGCTACCGCGCAACAATATTCGTTAATATTCATTTCAATACCACATCCCACATATGGTGTAGTGTCGTCAGTAATGACAGATTGGGATGGTTAGTTGAACATCTTGAAGGTCTAAATGGATGCCATATGAGCTCCACCTAGGAAAAATAGACTAACCAAGTTACATTAGACACAGTATATATTTAAGAAAATTGTGTGCAGTGTAGTGTGCGGCAGGATGGCTCAGTGGTTAGAGCACCAGGTTCCGAAGCAGACATGCCCGGGTTCGAGTCCTGTCCGCGGCAAATTCTGGCCAGTACATGATGAGTTCCCAATAAGGAAGAAACCGGTCTGCTGGATGAATTGCCTTTTTCTACACTATACAATTCTTAGTTTATACTGACATATGTAAGTAATTAATGGGTCAGGTGTTTATATCAAGACCGCAACCTTGATTATAATAAACGATACTATTTTGTTATATCAACGTGAACACAAATGTGACAGGGGGCAATTGGCCCGCGACAGACGCACGAGATTTTCTGGCAAACCTCCCACGTATCGAATGAAATTGCTAAGCCATACACACAGTGGAATGCAGCAGGTCCTGGAAACAAACGAATAAAAATTCTCAGTACCAAGTTGGACCACCAGCATTCTCACCTAATAACTGGTTCATAAGACAGATCATTAGAAACAGTAGTTTAATAACATGAAGGAAACTGCTAAGTGTGTGTATTCTAGACAAAATGAAACTAAAGCACGACTAACTGACAGTTGGTGAAGATTGCTACATCGGGCCGCCTAATTTCGCCATTGTATTTTTACTGGCAGCTAGATTTTAGAAGTTATTGTGTTATTTTTAAATAAATACACGAATATCACAGAGAAATGATAGACTTACGATAATTCCAGTCAGGTACAATTTATGCGAGACCAATTGAGGGTTAAGACGCATATATAATTTTTCTTTCATTATATGTGCATTGCGATTTGATCCTCGCTAGTCATCTTAATGCCCTACTTTAATGATGACCATGGAAGGTCGAAACGCATCAATACGTGTGACTGACGGTAGTTCTGCTATGTTGGGCGATTGGAAAACTCAAATAGGATTGGTTCTTATTTAACGCCCGCAAATTTGATATTGAACACTGTTATCATCACCCGCGCAATCCATGGTTGTTTAAGTGATAAGATTATTATATAGATAAAATTTTGATATTTTATTGCTCTGAAAAATGATTTTGTTGTTGACACGGAAACGGAAGTACACAAGGCTTATTACAAGATAATAAATAAATATAAGCAGCATCAATCGCGAATAATTTATAGACAAATGTCTTTCAAGAAAATAATACGTATGTGTTTTTTCTGCGTTTAGACTTAATTTCTCAAGACAAACTATTGACATTTCAAGGGTGTGCCGTTTATGCCCGGGTAATAGGATTATTGTAATACTCATAGCATCCTCTGCTCATGTGAATAATTAGAAAAATAATTATTACTAACTTAAAACATCGAAGTTATTAACGTCAAACTACAGTGCATACTGGCTTACCTTAAGACACCTGGTATTGATTACTACTTTTCTAGTATTTAAACAGTATATTCACGTGTTCTTATAAGCAGGAAAATCACGTAATACTTAATAGTTTATATCAAAACAATATGGAGCGCCAACTAAGAAAGAGGTAAACAAGGTAATTAATTAATCAAGCCCCCAGAAAGAATGAAGTTGTTGTTCATAAGGTTCATGCTTTAACGAATTTTCAATTAGCACATATCCTGTTTTCTGGCAGGCAGATCGCCTATGGGACTAAATTTCTGCCTAACCAATACCTCATTAGGCCCATACACAAACCTTCGTAAGAATTTTTAAACATAAAGCCATTTTTCTCTGTTATAGCACATGAAACGTAATTCAAAAGACAACCTAATGCTTTGAAGGGGTATTTTTGCTTTCTCATGCGTATGCACACACTCTCTCTCTCACCCACACAAACGCTTAATCAAGTTTTATCATGATGATGATTCATGGCATGTAAGCAATTGAAAGTCAGTAGTAGATTTCGCATACGGAAACAAGCCAACTCTTAAAGGCAGAGAAAGAGAGAACAATAAATATAAACCTTATAAGCAGATAATGCTGGTGTGTTTGAAGAAACCGATTCCTCCAAATTGATGGTTGCAGTAAGCCACTCCGGGCTTATTGGTCTCCAATTGGTCTCCTTTTTCGATGTGTTAACATTCTGCGTTGAGGTGGACCAAAGTGGCCTGGTCTCGCAAACTAAGGTAGCAATGCCTGACTTCCGCCCAACATCTTGAATACAAGCCCTGATAGAAAATACAATAAAAATAGCGAAACCACACATGCACGAATGAGTTGACGCTCAACATAAAACGATTGGAGAACATTTGAAGGAGAACTCGAAAGAATTAGACGATAATGCTGAATGAAGAAACTTAAGAAAAAAGCAAATTTGAAATAAGGCTTTTCCTTAGTTAATTAGCTCTGTTTTGATAGACTGCACTATGTGAATGCAAGATGAAATGAATAAGTGAAGTAACAACTACTAATTCTGCTGCTACTATTACTAATGCTACTACCACTACGACTACTAGTAATAGCTACTATTATAATAATAGTATTGAAATAATAATAATAATAACAACAGCAATAATAATAATAATAATAATAATAATAATAATTGTAATAATAATAATAATAAGAAGAATAATAATAATAATTGTAATATTTGTAATAATAATAATAATAATAATAATAATAATAATAATAATAATAATAATAATAATAATACATTTATTTGGCATCAAAGGCCAACTGGCCCGACCATTGAGATAACAAATCAAGGGTAGGATATGTGGAGGTGAGTGGAATTGTGACTAGCAAAGTATTTGATGGCAGGGGGGTTTGGGAAGGGAAATGTTATAAAAACGTCAAGATAGTTCAATCTGGTGAAAAATAAATAAGAACAAAATTCCATTTGACTAGACAAGATCAATTGGAGAAAGTCCATGAATTGTCAGAGCTTCTAGGTAAAAGTGAGTTCGAAAATAAAGATAATAAAGATGGCGGATCGTAGGCAGACATCGGTCGATGGAGTCCATTGTCGTGGAGATTCAGTTGATGGAGCATAGCCAGGACATGGATGGAATCAGTCGGATTGAAGACGAGCTTCTTGCACGGGTCGCAGGCATCCGTAGAACGAAGTTGTGATTGAAGGAAGGCCAGGGAAAGTCGATGTCCTGTTGGGTTATCGGTCCTCCGCTGAAACAAGAAAGAAAAGAATTGGATGAGGAAAACTTAGTAAGGTATCCACTACGTGGATATGATGGGGTCGCGAATGGGTTGAGAAGAGGTATCAGTGAGTCAAGAAGAAGGGATGAAGACCAAGGAGGTAAATGGGCAGATTAGAGAAGTTAAAGGGAATAGCCTGGGGAGAAGTAAATATTATGGATTGAGAAGGAACCAGTTTCGTTTCCAATCGGTGGTATCGCAAAGAAGTTTGTTGAAGAAGTACTGATGGGCTGCCTTTTTGAATTCGTACTGGGATAGGAGCTTTATATCTGTGGGAAGAGCGTTGAAAACATTAGTGGCTTTGGAGAAGAGATATACTTTTTTAAATATGGTGGGGGTATGGTTAGCTAGGATAGAAGAGTTACTAGAACGTGTGGCGTAGTGGTGACTTGGGTGGGCAAAATTGGAGAGTGGTAGGGAAGTTGAGATCTTATGGATTAAAGAAATGACTCGAAGGTGACGTGTGAACCAAAGCGGAAGAAGGTTAGCCAGAAGTAGGCGTTCCCTATAATTATGGCATTTCGGGAAGACTCGCTTAAGAAATCTGGAGGATACCTGTTCAATAGTATACGAGGAGGCGAGGTTGAGAGGACAGTAGAATTCGCTGGCGTAAGAAATGAGGGGCAGAACGTAGACCTTGAATAATGTGAGTTGGAGGGTGGGGTTGTTAGTCTTAAAACAGATCAGACGGGCCCATTTGAAGAGTTTGGAAGTAGTGTGTGTAAGGTGTGGGGAGAAGTCTAAGGACTTAGAGAAATGGATGCCGAGATGTTTGGCCGAATCTATTATTTCTATATAAAGGTGTTACGATATTATATTTAGGTATATATGTATATAGATATAATGAATTATTTTAGTCATATGAGCAAATATTCTTATGCAATTATTTCTAATAGTTGAATAACTTCACATTTTGCTTACGATTAGTTTTTTGAAAAACGTTAGTTGTTCCATACTATCTCTATCTTTCTCTCTTTAATCGTTCACCTAAGCGTCTCTATGACATTAACTCTCCATCCATCTACGTAACTTGCTGCTCCATATTTGAACTAATTTGTTGCTATGTGCGCAATACCTCATACACCATTGTATAGATTAGAGTTCCCGGCTTTAAATAAAATACAGTATATGACAGTCAAGGTTTTAGTTTTATCATTTTTGAATGTTGATTACCGTGACATAGTAGCAATACAGTTATAACAAATAACAAAAGGTTCGATACTGTCTCTTTCCCATACAATATTCTGCATTCGAGATGAGATTATGTATACGTGAGGTAATGATTGGTCTGCTAATTATAAATGGTTATATATTGAGTTTAGTTACTGAGACAAATTCTATGATTAAAACTAGTGTTGAGTCAAATATATATATAAATAGAATGGTTTTGGAACGAGGTTTCCACATTTGCTTAAATCTGCTATTGTTGTACTGTGTTGCCTGAGGATGGTGCTGGAAATTAGGCACCGAAACGTCGCCAGTAAACAAAGATGTGATAGAACCGCATTTCCAGTTGAACGAAGAACAAGTCAACCCGATCAAAGACAAAACAAAATTAGAAATTGTGAAAAATCGGATCTTTGTGTAACTGCCCGTGTACAGCTATTACCCGCGTACGCAAAACGCGGCATTGGAAGGATAATTGTAATTATTATCGGAAGCAGAATTTCTTGAGATTTTATTTCCAAGTTCTGTATTATTAAAATTGAAATGTTATGCATTATATCATCATGTTAGTCAAAAATACATACAATCAGTTACTAGTTATGGTTCTAATTTTTTCTATAATGTTACACTCGAATTATGTGACACTATAATCCTCCGCATGTTCCTTGCATATTGCGCGATCGGGTGGGTCTATTTAATAAAAAACCCTATTAGTTACAAATAAAATTGCAGTTCAAGAAATCTCAATTAAAACTGCTTGAAACTAACAAAGATTGTTTCTAAAATTACAGTAAAAAAATATTGTGTAAGAACAGAGTTAGATTATTTGACCTTAAAGAGTACAATATTTGTCAAAATTGAACATCGTTGGGTTGTAACGCGGAGCCGCGTGTTACAATATCATCATGTTAGTCAACAATACATACAATCAATTGCTAGTCATGATTCTCATTTATTTTGCATAATGTTACACTCGAATTATACCTTAATTTTTCCTATTTTTGATGATGAATCTATTATTCCTTACAGCCGAACTATCTGATATTGATATATTGTACAGTACAACTAGTGAGATTTACTTATCTACATGAGACTAATTGCACATTTTTATGTGATGTGATAACTTTTTTTATATTGTACATTTTCAAATTTCATTATTTGATGGAAAATGTGTGGTTTGAATCCAAATAAAGATATTCTAATCTATTCTATTCTATGCTGGTTTATCAAATATTGAGGATACAGAGTAGTTAGCAAGTGGACTTCAAGAATGTAGTTTAAATGATAGTTCAGAGGAACGTAAGTGTTCCAAACTAGATGATCATACCGCATATCTGGATTATCCGGGCCTGGCATCTGAGGCTCTCTTATGGTCGTGAACAAAGGGCCTCTACACAACCGAAATCCTTTTAAAATTATGCTATATGAATAGATTTACGCAAACCAGTTGAATTAAAGAAGTAGGATGTGGCAATAACTTTTTTGTACTCCTTGTGAGACTTGCTAAAAATTTGTTGTTACACCAAGAGGCTGATAACAGTAGAAATCGGATTAATAAATTAAACGATGGCGATTTTCTAGATCCACAGCAGCATGTGATTGGCATGATTGATTAAAAGCTTTGCTGGTGAATCAGTGGGTGTAAAGTATCGAATAAAGATTGCAAGCGAAAACATTCAATGAGGCATAAGTCAACAATTATTGCAGGTAGTCAGCAAGTCAATATGGCTTGCGTAGGAAATACATTTCTCTTGTATATTGGCAGGTCACACGTGATTGGTCAATGGTAAAGTTAGATCGCGTGATATCTTATTGATCCGGTGCCAGGAAATTAAATGACCTATTTCATTTGAATTAATGCACAAATTTTCGGTGGTAAAATTTGATCCGTTAAATTATTTTCCTCTCTAAAAAATAGGAAATAAAACAGTAAATTCCTTCTGACGAGTTATGATTAGCATTATAATCTGAGTTAAAAAGAAGATTAGCAAATATTTAATTATTTATAAATAGGTTGACAAATATGCATTGTAATGTGCTGGTGTTGGGTTAGTGCATCAATTAACTGCTTTATCAATGATATGGTTCAATTTAACTACTAGTAATTGCCACATAAAATGTTAGCCATAGCGATTGGTTATATCGTATGCAGCAAATACGTACGATGCAGACAAGGTTTGCGAGACGATGCATCAATTTGCAAAGTGGGTTGTATTTAGCGATGTGTAGTTTAAGTTGGCGCTTCATGAACAAACTTGAGGATTTTTATCTGATTTTAGGATTGCGTACCGAAATGTTTGAATCCACTGTCATCACGATTTCCTCATATATTTCGACCTCAGGTTACGGAGGTGTTTTTCAATGGCAAACATATCACCCACTAAGTTGACAATCAATATGTCGAGTGGAAATATTAGTTTAAACTGTCTCATTTATACTTGTTTTTATATATCTTAGGCATAACGTTTTTTTAAAAATGCTAGGAAGTGTATGTTAAATTGGTTTGTGTATATGTCTGCATGTATACAGACATGTAAACAAACCAATTTAACATACACTTTCCTAGCATTCTTTAAAAAACGATATTGTGAACGCCCTGGCTTCAAGTAAATGCCGTACGACGTTACAAACTCGGTTAAGGTGCTCTTAATAGAGATTTGTTACTGATAGGGGCGCCCATAAGAGGGCCTGGTAATGCGTTCTCCTGAATTGTTCAGAGTGTGAAGATGTTCTAGAGCCTTGGGTGGACTCTGGTTGTTGTTGTTCTTCTTGTAGAGTTGTAATCACGATGTGGATAACGTTGTTCAGGTTCTGCAATTAATTGGCTCGTCTCGCTGGTTATATCGCAACAAGATGAGTCACGGATCTAGCCAATTGTTGGTGAAACTATCAAATCACCAGCGTAGGTATTGACAGCCGACGGAACGCACACGCGTAACGCGAACCAGAATGCAAATGCAACCCCTGACTTGCATGGTAAATTGCCGTGCTTAAATAGCATGCCATGCCTACTTGCACACTATTGGTTAAACGGCAAGTTTCGCTTTTTTCTCATTGGTGCAACGTAAATAAAATTGAATTTAATTTACGCAATATGTCGACCATTAATTTGTGTCGTTACAACACTTTCCTCTCTGAAAAAAAAGGAAAAAAATTCCTCTCTGCGAGGCTAGATAAGAAATGCATGACAGAGTTCGAACCAAGTTAAGCAAAAATATGATGAACCATAAGTGCTGGGCTTAAATATGCTTGTTGGTTGCTTCAACAATGATATGATGCCAGGTAACCACTAGGAATTGTTACACAAATTGTTAGCTCTAGTGGTCGGTCATACCACGTGAGGCAAAATAGAGCAGAGTAAGTTTTGGGAGCCGCAGCGTGAAGATTTCGAGGTAGTTCGCCTCTGAATTTTCCAGGTTTAAGTTAAAACCTAAGCAGGTTGGATCGTTGTCAATGTGTTTGTATACGACCAAAGGAGCTAGAGTGCTCGACGTTGTGGTCATGACATATGTAGAGTGGTCTTTGTGCAATTGATGAAGTTGAGATATGCATTGAAAGTGGCCTGTACCATGATATGAAGCTGATCACTACTTAGTGTTGCTACACGAAAGCTTTAGCTCGAAGTAGCTGGTCATACCAAAATAGGCAGTGTGCGTCATGTGTTAAGAAATACATTATAATGTAAAAATATATACATTAAAATCAAAGGTAACTGCATAAAAATATGTACACGAACATTGCCTCAGAGATGGCATAATACCAAAGAACTGTTCAAAAATGCTACACAATTGTTAGCTAAGAACAGCTTGTTATGCCACGTGAGACAAATACGAAAAATAACGTAAGGTTAATAATTTTTTTGATAGTTAATGTTAATGTTTAAAAAAAATCAATTAAGCGTTATACAAAGCAGGATATTGAGATTGTGGGCAGACGGAGCCCGAGACGTGTGTTTAAAGTTGAACGCTTTCAGGATCAGGCGGTTCGATAAACGGTTTCAACCTGTCTATGCTTACTGATGTCTGTGTAGCGCCTTGCATAATAATGAAGTATTTTGGTTGTCTGAGTAAAATCGGGTAAGGACCGCAATACTTGGGTTGTAGTGGTGCAACAGCATTATTGTTGCGAACGAGTACTCTCTTGCAGCTGTGGAGCTGTGGGTGAACGAAGACTGGACGAGGCGTGTCTCGGCTGCTGTTCAGACATGTTACCGAAATGAAGTCGAAGGCGGGTAGCTTCGTCTTGTGGTCATCTTGTGCCGGTAGTAGACGTGGGAGCTGACTAGGCAGGCGTAGATCCATGCCATACAAGAGTTGTGACGAAGACGTTTTAATGGATTCACGAGTACGGGAACGCATGGCCAGCAGAACTAAAGGTAGTGCATCGACCCAGTTTTGCCATTAATGGACGAGGATGCTAAAGCTGCTTTGAGTTCCCTATGCATTCTCTCTACCATGCCATTAGCTTGGGGATGGTAGGCAGTCGTCTGGCGTAAGATGCATCCCATGTACTGCAAGGTGGTTTTGAAACGATCAGATGAGAAGCAAGTGCCTCTGTCCGTGATGACCTCATTGGGAACACCATAATTGGATATCCATGCAGAGATAAAACCGTTAGTTACTTCGTCTGCAGAAATGGTGCCAAGAGGTAATGCCGCAGGCCACCGTGTAAATCTATCGATCATAGTTAGAAGGTAGCTGAAACCTTGAACCTTTGTCAGATGAACTATGTCGATGTGGACGATGGCTAGGCAAGAAGTAGATCGAAAATGTTGCAACTTAGAACGAGTGTGTCGTGTGATCTTTTTTTCTGACAAATGGCACACTCGAAGACCCATTGTTTAAAATTCTGCCTAATTCTGTGACCCCAGAAACGATCTGTAAGAAGTCGGACAGTCGCTTGGCTTCCTGGGTGAGAAATTGAGTGAATTGAATCGAAAACTTTTCTCTGAAGGCTGGTCGGCAGAACTGGCTTGTTGGGCTGCGTACCCGTGAAGTAAACAATTGGTAAGCCTTCCCACAGACGGCATATGAACTTGGTTAGGTGACGGGCTATTGATCTTTGAATGTGAATGTCACCGCGTTGTTCAGTTCGCAGGAGAGTTGGCGTTAGTGCAGGTTCACTGCGTGTCACGGAGTTGACGGTAAATGGTGAGGGCGAAGGTGGTTGTAGAGAGACGTCTGGCCTGGACAGGGCATCTGCAATGAAGTTCTGTTTGCCCTTGACGTGAAAGACGTCAAATTGCCATTCGCTTAGACGAGAAAGCTGTCTTTCCACTCTGGCAGGGTACTTGGCGATAGAAGAAGTTGCGTTTCGAAGTGCGCTAACTAGTGGTGCATGGTCTGTGAAAACAACAAATCTGCTACTGCCAATTATGCTGATAAAATGGCGCACTGCGTCGTGGATGGCGAGAAGTTCTCGACCGAATGTGTCGTATCTTGTTTCTTCTGGTTGGAGAGTACGCGAGTAGAAACTGATAGGCTTGCGATTTCCGTCGATCTCTTGTTCCAACGTGGCTCCAATTGCGAATTCAGAAGCATCTGTCGTGAGTAGAAATGGCTTTTCAAAATCTGGATGCGTTAGCATTGTGGCATTTGCTAACGAGTTGATGGCAAGTCGAAGTAATTCCTCGTCTTCGGATGACCAAGCAATGATGGAATTCTTGCTAAGTCCTTTTCGGTTCCGCAGGTGCCTGCACAAAGGATAAAGTTGTTTTGAAAGGCCTGGAAGGAACTTGCGATAATAGTTTAGTACTCCCAGTATTTTCTGCAACTCGCTAACAGTCCTTGGTGACTTGATATTCTTGATTGAGTTCGTCTTTGACGACAACAGTTGAATACCTTGGGCCGTGATACGATGCCCTAAGAAGTCCACGGATGTAGTTGCAATCTGCGTCTTGTCACAGTTGATCTTGAGTCCGTGGTTGGATAAGCGTGAGAGGACATTTCGTAGATGTTTCGCATGAGATTCTAGATCTGGACTGAATACCATAATGTCATCGAGATATGACATACAATAAGCAGAGTCGTCGCGAATTATGTTGTCCATGAATCTTTAAAATGTCTGAGTAGCACACTTAAGTCCAAAAGGCATGTAAAGATATTCAAAAAGGCCAAATGGTGTGATGACTGCAGTTTTCTCGATATCCTCTGGTGCTACCGGGATGTGATGGTACGCTTGTTTGAGGTCAATCACTGAGAAGAAATTGCTGCCGTTGAGCTTTTCAAGTAAAGTGTTGATATTTGGAATAAGATATGCATCAGATTTTGTCACTGAATTTAGCTTACGGTAGTCTCCACAGGCTCTGTACGATCCGTTTGATTTAGAGACTAAGTGCAGTGGTGACACCCATGAACTTTTCGATGGTCTGATGATTCTCTCCTCCAAAAGCCTTGAGAATTCTTCTTGGGCAGCTTTCAGCTTAGCAGGGGCCAGTAGTCGCTTCTTGAGTGCAATAGCTTGTCCTTCTGTGACGATATGATGCATCGTGTTGGAGACTCGTAGCTCTGACTTGTTAAGATCGAAAAGCGATTTGTATTTTTGAAGAGCTGCTGATATCTCTGCTGAATGATGCACTGGGGTTGGCTGAATGACCTGTAACTCCAAACGCTCGGAGGCAAGTGTCCAAAAACTTTGCTTAAGTCCGGTGGAGGGGTCGATGATCTTTTGATTGGCAAGATCAACAATGAGCCGAAATTTTAGAAGGAAATCAAGGCCTATTATATTATGTGAGACCTTGGCAATGATGAAGTTGTGGGAAAATTCACGTCGTAGACCTATGTTGAGTGTGCGGTATTGGCAGCCATAAGTTGGTATGGGCTCGCCTGTAGCTGTTGCGAGAAGAACGCCTAGCGACATCTCGGCCATTGAATCACCTTTGAGAACTGAGACTGCCGCACCTGTGTCTACGATCAACTCTTCGCCAGTTTTGAAACCAAGAAGGTGCAGAAGTTCGTTGGGCTGTTTGGCCGGGTCATGCAAACAAGTAGGCTGGTGATTGCGACCGGCGTTGTCCGTTTGGTTCTCTATGTGAAAAATTCGGCGTGGACGAAAGAGTCGACAGGGATGTCGGATTGTAGTTGGCTTCTTCCCTGTAGCGCCGTTGATGCCGTTGATGTGCAGAAAGTACGGTCTTCTACTTCCTGCGCCAGACGTTTCCCGATACTGATGCACCCTTGTGCCTGCGGTCTGTTGTCCTTTCCGTCAGCTGTGGAAATTGACACTCATTCGGAAATTCTTCGGAACGACAAAGACAAACTTGGCAAGCATAAAAAACTTCTGGTGGTTATAACACCAGTTCTTTGGAGCATATTTATTAAAGGATTGCGGAGATCTCGATCGCCGCCTACCATTATAATTTGACTTGGAAACGAATTTTGGTTGAGCATTCACTTGATTTAGCTCGGATTTGGTAATGGCCAATCCTTCTAGAACTTTGGCCATGTTCGCCACTGTTCTCTCTAAGGAGGAGAGTCTATCATCTTGCGGGGGTAAAGAAAAGGATGGTGGATTCAATTTTGGTTCCAAAACCCTATATTCTAACTCACATTTCTCAGATAAGTCATCTATAGAGAGAGTGTTGGGAAGCTGTCTGGCAAAGAGTTTTAATGTTTGTGGAAGATTGTTAATAAAAACAACCTTAGCCTCATGGTCAGAAATGTTGGTTTTATACCAACGTTTCCGTAATTCCCTCAGTATTTCTATGGGGCCAAGATTTGGCATATCTAACTGCGCATATTTGTTCATTATCTGCTCAGTTTCCGTGGGTCCAAGCAAGGATTCTACCTCGTTTTGTAGGCCCAAAATGGGATTAGGTAGCTTCCTAATGGCCTCAAGCTTAGGATAAATCCGTCGCTGCAATTCAGAAGGTAGTTTAGCAAAAACCTTTGACAGTTTTTGATGACTGTCATAATCAGGAAACGGGGAGAAAGCGGAGTCTACGCGCATAAAGAATAGTTCACTATCTCCATCCCAAACAGGAACATCAATATCTAAAATTGGACCTGACATTCTAACAATCTTACGGGATCTTAAAAGCATAAATTTATACGCAATATGAAAATATATAAGTATAATTTAACAAAATGCTTACCCACAAAAAGCTCCCACAGTTGAATGAGCGCAGCACGTCACAGTAACTGCTTC
>JAQBSW010012832.1:0-15625 GCA_029291075.1 Eudiplozoon nipponicum
TAATTTTATATTTTTACTAAGTGTAAAATGTGCCATGCGGAACAATGAAGTAATATCGTCATGTATATATGCGATCAATATAAATTATTGGTTTATTGAAGTGGAGTTAATTTGCAAAGTACTCACAAGTATCTCTGGCGGTAGGTCTATGTGGCTCTTCTTTCCGGTTGGATGGTCATTTGACCAATTGCCGTTGCCGACATTGCCTGACCCGATCTGTTTGCGAAGGCCGCCACCAGATGATGAAAACTGTGCGTGCATATTTTAGTAAATGACGTTTTATTTCCCCGGGCACACCGACCAACACAATCACAAAGTAGCACAGTCACATGGTGTAAACATGTTGATTCACAGCACAAATAGATTATAAATACCGATCCATGTACCCTGAGTTGCTAGAAAAAATTTTTTTTCAGAATTAATTCCATAAAATTGGATGTGCTTTCGACGATCAAATTTGTTTCCATGTCCTACCGCTCATTCGACACGAATAACCCCTTTTTCCTTTTATTCCAGGCTAGAATATTACCGATATAATGTCTTTGTTGAAGGTATTGTTGCTATTAGATCTAATTAGACTACGTCCTTATTTAGTGAAAGTGCCGAAATTACATTTAAATTCAGTAAGTTCGGGAATCAACTGATAAATTATAGTATTCTGAAACATATTTGAGTAGTTTCTTTTAATTTTTAGAAATTAAATTTCAGATTGGCTTAGTATTTTTAAGCTAAAATAATTAAGTTATTTCAAATTAAAAATAACTGCGTTTAAAATGATAGTTTGTTCCTTTATTTTCCAATTCTTTTAACGTAACAGTTTTAATGTACGATTTGAATAAGCCTTCTGACAAGTGTATATAACTCATTAAGGTTGTTTGCTCAAATAAGAAATAATGATTTGCTATAAATCAATACACGCATTAAATTATAACAGACTTTGTCTTTGACGAAAAAAGTAAAATGCCTTCGTTTATTTAATTTTTTTGTGATTCAAATTAACAGCACATATATATTTTATTTATTCCAAAGCAAATCGGCCATGTAAAAGACCATAAGTCAAAGCTTTTTAAATGAAAAGATGTCGAATTTTTTTCCTCCTGAGAGAATTTTTGCCCCAGAATTTGAGCGAGAACTTCGCTAACTCTTTGCAAAATATTCCAACAACACTAACATGTTTATTTAATAAGTAACAATTTGTTTAGTTCAATTTACGTTACGTAATCCAAAGTGAAAACAACTTTATTCCATTCAGTAGAGATTTACCAAAAAAATCCATATATGTCTATTCTATGCATGACGGAGATTGCCAGTAATCCGTTAGGCTGCAATCATATCAACTCCAGCAATAATTCCAAAGGTGTAATTTTTACTGCATTTCCAACTGTCACCTAATTTTCCGAGAAACGTAACAGTGAAAATACTCAGTACACAGTAATCGCATATCTCCAAAATATGCTTATTATTCCACTTGATTGTTATTTATCTAAATCCATTTTTTCGGGGCATTAACTCTTATTACGTAATCCGTGAACAGGTACTATACCAGTTAGCATCATAAGGCATTAGTCAATTTTGCGTAAATTGGAAGTTCGCATAGTCGGTAATTTCAACCAATGATCGCTCACGTCAGAGCATTACTGGTAGACTCAATCAGGCACGTCTAAACTGAAGCATAGATTAGTATGAACAGATTGGCAAATAATAACTTTTATTCCCCGTCAGCCAATGGCCATTTGCTGAATAAGTCGCACTGTAACTTGGCATTTGGTCGAAATTAAGTATTAAATAGGTGAAGCGAATTTTGAAGCAAATGCTTTCATTCTGAATTATATTTTGTTTAGAAAATTAATTCTGCAGAAGGCACATTGTGATATTGATTTCTAATTTTATAAATTTCCCATTGTTTACGAAATGTTGCACTTTGCTGTGAACCAAGTTTTTGCAAACAGAATTTTCTACTTTAAAATTATTATTTTTTAACATATTTTCTTTATTTCTAATATTTCGATTAGGCGATATGTTGTTCTTTAGATATGGTACGAAAAAGGCGTCCAAACACGCAAAAATCATACGAATATGAAAAATCGCAAGCAATTATGAATATGTATGATGATAATAATATTAATGATTACGCATGCTTTAATAAAGCGGTTCACAAAACATTTTTTAAAGTAAACATCGCTAAAACATTTGCAAATTACAAACGAATAGGCAGTTGGTCACATGTCTGATTGCATTGGGTTCTGTTTCGATATTTTGAATAAACGTCTATCAATGAAAATACGTACAATTGTGCAAGCATTAGTTATTTAAAATGCTCTCCTTGCAATTGAATTTAAATTGACTTGACTGCGTTTTATTCCTCTTATGAGATTTGGTAACTATTATATATTTTTGAACTTATGAAAAAAATTAGCACGTCCAATTGACTATTTTCGGAATCGGTATTTAGACTCGAAAACCCTTCTACTGCATATCAACGTACCCCTTAAACGATAAATTAAAAGAATATACTACTGAATTGTAAAAAAATTGTATCAAATACTAAATAAATTACTTTCTTAAATAACCTATTAACTACTCAACTCAAGTAATTCACTTATAATGGCAGGATGAATAATTAAAATGATGTGTTATGTAAATGACACAAAAATGATGAACTCCAATAAAAAACTCTTCTCGCGCAATTTGTAAAAATACAAAACCCTCTAAATCTATACACTCTAGTTTGCATTTTAACGGAGTGCGTTTGTTGCTGTTTGTTTATCAATTTACACAATTAAGCACAAATTTATTGCGCAAGTGATGATAAACTGCCTTTAAATCACCATTTCATATCAAAGAGTAGCACATACCAGGTTATATTTGATCAGTCCATTCATGACAATGAAGCGTCCATTATACATTAGTGTTGCGCAACCATTCTTGCTCTTTCCAGGTTGGCGACTAATCCATAGAGTTCCAGCTTTGATAAAAGTATCCAAGTACCCCAGGTGTACCTCCCTACATTGACAGCATATGAGGATTTCGTCTATGTACACCGTAGCAAATGGACGGGCTTAAAAGTCTTCCTTTGCCAGAAGGCTGAAAAGTCTGACTACGGTACTTGGCTTTAGTATTTACCAGGTGAAAAGTCGTAGAAAGATAGATATGTAATGTTTTAAATACTGTGACGACCTAAAATTTGTGACTACAACGTTTTAAACTCCAACGAGAGTTAGACTAATTTATGCATCACATATGAACTCCGCCAAAATTCTTTCTTAAAATACAAATTTCAAAAAGTATGCATATAACTTTTGAGTTTATTCTGCCACAATAAATTAATATTTTTCTTCAAATTAATGCAAGATTAGGTGACAGTAAAGTTCACCTGTCTCCTGACAAGAAATTTGTGAAATAGTTTGTATTATTTGATGCTAAACGAGGAAGGCATTTATTAAACTATATCATGCCTAACATGATGTCAATAGTATTGGCAATTAAGATTTCTATTGCTTCTAGTAATATTTGATATTATTTTGATTACAAGAATTAAGAAAATGAAATCAAATGTTGAAATGGCGTGGAAAATATAAAATAATTCAAATCTATTTATTTTATTGTGTATGCTGTGCATAATTCATTATATAAAGTGAAGATCACAGGTATATTGGTGAAATTTTGTTTACATGGATAGGATTATTTAGAAGAAGTATGGAGAATAGAAGTCCGTTATTGCCTTAATAGCAGACAATATATATTATTCAATTCATATTAAGTATAATATTTAATTGCAAGATAGGAAACACCTTGCAAATTTTGACTTCAGTGTACTGTGTTACATTTTATTTCAAGCCTTATGTAGAAACAGTCATTTAGTAATTTAGAAATGCGAAAAACTGCACTTTGAGGATTGCGCAATTTATGCTAGAAAAAATGAATGACTGAAGTCCTTTGAAATATGGCGCACCTACAAAAATTACGTTTAAAACGCCAAAAAACTTAATCAGGTTTTAAAATATTTTTCTCAAGTATATTGGTTCTACCTCCAAAAAAATGCTTTATGCACTAACCAGATTTCATCCCGTCGACATTCTGTGTCAACTACTGAAAGAGTTTAGCTTACTTCAGCCGAAGGGATATCGCGATAAAGACGGATTTGCCTTTTATTAATTCAACTAGTTTTGATTCCATGGGTTGTGCCACCTTCCTGAAGCAATATTATAAAATAATTGACTTCCATCTTTGCACTGCTACGATACTTTGAACTTTTGGTTCTTTGAAATTGTTGTCTAAAATTATTCGTCATCAAATGTAAGTTTAAAAGTGAGACTACCAAATGCAGTTACTAATGGATGAACTAAATTCATGAAATGCCTACTTTGTGACTCTCGCCTTGCTTAAACGTGTAACTCTCTATTAACACATGAGTATATTGGAACTGAAGGTTTCCGCTATGTATTTGTTTAGCCGAGACGTTCTATCGTTTCGTTTCAAGTGTCTTTGAACATATTTGCAAAAGTCATCAGTTTATAATGCGAAGCTAGTCAAAGTTAAACTGTCAGATATTTAGCAGAAATAAGAGTATATAAATGCCAAGTTCGATATGATATAAACTGTCCTTCAATACAGTTCTTCACTGCAAAACAACCGATTGATTAACGAAGGCTAAATTGCTATTAGTCTTTTTTAGCCTACTTTACGTAAAAGTTGTGCATATTGTGTTTTCCTTTGATGGTTTTTTTAAATTATAAAATCACTTCGCATATTTTTTCACATACATACGAAATAAAATCTACATATTCTGCAATTTAACAACGAATTTATACAAAGAATATTATAGATAGCCGCAAATTAAACTTTTCCTGCATTCTTTGTGGTTCTTGTTAAATGACTCAGTAATTTCACAAAATATGTTAAAAGCTTCATTTAAAACGTTATCTATCTTTCAATGAATAAAAGGAAAATGTATTTAAAAGGTTCCATTGATCATTGCTGGAAACACTGTTATTTTTTTAATAAAACAATATGAGTAACATGCTAAAATTAATTGCTTCAATCATTTTTAAGTCAATCGTATTAAATATAAATTCGAAAGCAAAATTTTATAATTCGATTTTAACGTGCATCAATTTGTTCCGGAAAAGTTCCTTTATTTTGTAGGAAGATTGCGCATTTTTTTAACAGATGGAAATATTTTTTAAGAGCTTCCAATTTTAAAATAACTGCAATTATTGTTAAAACAAACTGTCAAGACAGCATTTAAACAATAATTGATTGCGCGAGTGGTGGTAACAATTCTTTAAATCAAGTTTGCGAGCTCGAAGTAAACACCAACCCCATTGTATTTAACTAGACGAGGAACAACATATCAAAACTACCACCAGTCGCAACGCACTGACGCGTTTCGACCTTCCATGTTCATCATCAGAGAACGAGAGCAAACTGACTAGCGAGGATCAAACCGCATTGCACATATATATTGAAAGCAAAATTAGATATGCGGCTCTCACCTATGGTAGTCTCCCATACACTGTAAAAATGCCACAAAAGCAAAACGTATACTTAACTTTAGCATTTTATGCGACTCGTTTTTAGAAAAGACTTATCAGTAGGAGCTGGCGATAAGCCTCAAACCAGGTTTACAATTTGTCAAGATACGCAGAGCAGTTGAAAATTAAAACGCAATTATGTCATGCTCCACATAAATAGTTCCAGAATGCGAAGATGTGGTCAACTTATTGAAATGAATTTTCCTCAAATTCGTAAACGCTGCCAACGCAAGGATTTCCACGATTGGTTTAATTTGTTAATAAAACGATTTGTAGCGATGTCTTATACTCTGGCCTAGATCGACGTCAGTTTCCCGAATTCAATTGCCTTAATTAAAATATTTAATTAAACTCAAATCAGTCTTATATCTTCGGGTGTGCAAAACACGTATATTGGGCGCCATTTTGCAAAGACCTTATACTCGGTAGAGTAGGCACTGTCTTGTGGCCTCTCTCTACACATACAAACACATTACACACATATATATATATATATATATAAGAGAGAAGAGTATATATATATATATATATATATATATATATATATGTCTAATTAACTCTAATCCAAGTGTGCATATCCTGATCTGACACAAGCATGAAAGGGAGACGGTGTTACGAATGAAAGAATGAAAGTTTTTGAGGCAATATAACGTGTAATTGAGGAGCGTGCGTGAGTTCAGGTGATCGTTATTTCATGTGGGCCAGACGCTTTATCGCGCGCGCGTGTCCGTGCGTACGTACCTGTGTGCGTGCGTGCGTGCGGGCAGACTCGGTTGTGCGCATTCTTGCGTCAGTGCATTTAAGCATACACCAACCTACTTTGGAAAGACTGCGCATGCACGCGTGCGTGCTATGATGGCCCATGAAGTTGTGCTTGTAATGACTGCGGGGCGCACCGACGCATAAGCTAGTTTCGAGATTTTAAAATTTTAATTTATATCTAAGGTATACAAAGTTTCAAGCCAAATTAGGCAAGGTGCATGGCATTTCACTTAATTCTCTTATAATTTCTGTTAAACCGAATTCGCAGCATAGTATCAACATGATAGATATTAATATATGCTATAGGTCACCGAAATTGAGAATTAAAAATATTTCTGAACTTCATTTACTCCAGTAAATCCATACACACTGGACTTGATCGATACCAGTTATCACATTTCGCGGTAATCATGATATCATTCAATTCAATATATAACAGTTAGATACTGTTTGTGGCGGAGAACTAATATATATGCAATTATATATTAGGTTTTTTGTATCTAGTAACAAATTAGTTTAAATTTGACCGGAAACATAAAACAAATACTGCATAAATGGAACGTATAATAATGTGCACATTTGTTTCGTGCTTACTGGCGACTTATCAGTAGGAGCCGGTATTACGCCCTTTATCCACAGTACTGGTGTGAAATGTGGGAAAATAGAAAGTAAGGTCTCCTATACGAATATGTAAGCCTGCAGTAGTGAAGCTTAACTACAGATAAAGTTTCGACAATGCGACTTAAAAGCTAAGTCACTATATAATAGCAGTAGTAGTACTATATATATATATATATATATATATATATATATATATCCAGCCTGTAATGGGTACAATCGCTATGGCTATTGTGTCAGTACTTGATATCAGCAATTTGGTTGCCGAAATTATACAAACCCGTAAGCAAGAATGTGCACATAGGTTTATATGTTCCATTCATTTTGTCTTTGGTTTATACTTCTGGTCATTGCAATTTGAATAAACCTATTTTTCGGAATAAGTAGATTTATAAAAAACAGACGTAGGTAGTACCAGATCAAAAAAAAGTTGTGCTGCAAAAACATTTAAAAAAACCTTGTCTTAAAGAAATATATTTACAGAGGTTCACGTTTCAAAGCATTGTTTTCTGTGCCAATAGTATAAAAAAATTTCAGTGGCGTTTTTGTTACCTGTAGATTTACTTTTATAATTTCTTTAAACAAAAATCACATTCGGTTAATTAAAAAAGAACTTTTAAGCCTAGATGTGAGATATTCTGACAACTAACGGTGTGTTTAATGAGATAGAAAATTTCAAGTATATTACTTATCAATTATTCTCAAAATAGGAATTAAAATCATAACTAAAAATCATTATTTATAAATAATTTGCCCGATTACTTCCGTCTACACAGAAAAGGAGAAAATTGATAACTGAATTTGCTAACCTAAATATTTTTAATAAAAATGGTTATCAATATATATTTTAAAATTATATATATATATATATATATATATATATATATATATATATATATATATATATGCATATATATATGTATATAGTATACATATAATATGATTAAAAAAATTAATTTATTTGTATAAATATAAAACATTAAAATAATTACACCAATACGTACTTCGATAACGAATAATTTAAACATGTATAACGCTTTACACAAATGTCGCTTTCATGCTTATGAATATTATTTCCGTGCGATAACAGATAATTACCAATCGTTTTCTAACTCAGGCAATTTGAGTATATAAATTTTATTATCCTGAAAGAGATAAACAAAAGACATCATTAAATATGGTAAAAATGCACTGAAAGGCTAATTTCTGTCATTAAAAGTATAAGGATTCGAAAACAATCATCGCATCTTTAGTGGTCAATGTTAGACTTATTTAGTGCAACGCAAAATCCTATCAGTTCAAAAGAAATTTGCTATTTTCCAGCATTATAATTGATTTCCTTTCACTTTACGAAGTTTGACAGCTGACACTCCGCTTCGACTTAAAATAATTTTGCCTATGTTCTTTCTTGTCGTCAAATAACAACTCATAATACTATGTCAATCGGAAGTGAATGTATAAACATTTTTCAGTTGCTGTATTTAAGTAGATAATTAGTTTAATAATTAATAGTTCGTCTTACGGGAAATAATTGAAGAAAAAGCAAAATTGTGTCGGTAAATTTTAATTGCATGTTTTGCGCAACAACGGTGGCAAAATGTTCAACTTCCGGCCGCAGCAATTATGACTACTATTTTGCAAGTGCCAAATATAATCAAAATAATTTTATTTCAGTAATTGCATTTATTCATTTATATTTTGTTCAGTTTTTACCAAATATATATATAAACATATACAAAATTATACTTAAATTTCATATACATATATCATATACATATATATATATATACATATATATATATACATATATATATGTATATATACATATATATATACATATATATATATATATATATATATATATATATATATATATATATATGTATATATATAGTATATATATATGTATTTATATATGTATATATATGTATATATATATATATATATATATATAGTATATATATGTATATATATATGTATATATATACATACATATATATATATATAAAGTATATATATATATATATATATATATATATATATATATATATATATATATATATATATATTAGATTAGAAGAAAAGAATTTAAGTCTTTTACAATTTAATCAAAATCTTATAAAGAGGCAAAATTTCGAAATTAACTTATAATTCATTTTTAATAGTATTTTTAAATTCATTTCATTTGTTTCATTTGTGTACAACGATATCACCTGATAGCGTATTTGCATCGTAGACCATTTTGGCTTTATTTTTAATTGTGAATGGATACGCCACGACAAAAAACTTATTCATGCTTACATAATGTAAGCTAATATCTTTCTTGTGTTTTTGTGTTTTGTTGTACATGGTGTGATTATTTGTGAAAAAAGTAGTTTTCGCAGGATAAGCATCGCCATAAACAATTAAAATTTGGGTTATCGAATTAGTAAACATTTCTGCGGGATTGTGTTGGAATTAATTGAGAAATATCTGCTAATTTTGTAGTAATTCAATTTACATTTGGTATTATAAACTAATTTATAATGAGCAAGAGCACTAATTGAATTAAAGTTTATGTTGATTCTGTTTTGTGGCCGGATACAACAAATACTGATTCAAATTATAATTTATTTCCGTTCTACATTAAAAAAAGGTTTTTGATTTCTATTTTGGCATTTGCATTTGGATTCAAATTTATGCTCTCTTTAGTTTCTATTTTCTGTGTCAATTATCCAATTTTATGGCTTCCAATAGAATACAAAAAAACAAACCAAACTTTTTGGAAGGAGTACTTAGATATTGTGCAGCCGAAATTTCCAGTCAAGTTCAATTTATGCGAGACTACTAGATTCAGGAGCCGCATGTCCAATTTTGCTTTCCATATATGTATATATATATATATATATATATATATGCAATGCGGTTTGATCCTCGCTAGTCAGTTTGCCGTCGTACTCTGATGATCATCATGAAAGGTCGAAACGCGTCAGTACGTTGCGACTGGCGTAGTTTTGTTATTTTGTTCGACGATGGTTAAATACAATGGGATTGGTGTTTATTTGAAGCTCATAAAACTTAGTTTGAAGACTGATACCACAACCCGCGCAACAAATTGTGGTCATCTTGTATATATATATATATATATATATATATATGTATGTGTGTGTGTGTGTGTGTGTGTGTGGCGATAGCTACAAACAGTTAATATTCGTGACTGCATAGAAATTGTGCAGCCGACATTTCCAGTCAAGTTCAATGAATGCGAGACTACTGGAGGTGAGAGCCGCATATCTAATTTTGTTTTCCATATATATGCAATGCGACTTGTTCCGCGCTAGTCAGTTTACCGTCGTACACTGATGATGATCGAGGTAGATCGAAACGCGTCAGTACGTGTGACTGACGGTAGTTTCACAATGTTTTCCGAATACTGGTTAAATACAATGAGATTGGTATTTACTTGAAGCTCGCAAACTTGATTTAAATAATTATTGAACGGAGTTATGATCGCTTAGTTGCATCCTCTGGCAAATATACCATCGAATTAAGGTGGTCGCCGGGCCTAACGAACGAGCTTGAGGTGAAGTTTCGTAGCTAAACTTATTAGAAGACACACCTTTAATTTTATTTTACGTATAACCATTTTAATATTAACCTTTATTTAACACAATCTACCTGCAGGATTGTTGCAAAAACAAAAAGCAAAATAAAGCAGTAATTTTATCATCGTAACTTCTTTGGCGGTATGGTATTGAAATTTAATTATCGGAAGCCATGTGGGCTATAGAAGCACAGAACTGCTGAAAATTACTCAAGACATTGCTAAAAATATACGGAAATTGAATTTTCTGGACAATACGAAAAAAACGTAATTTTGCTCAACCTTTCAGCAGACGTAGGATAAGTTTATTGATCTGTACAGTAGACCAAATTGAAATGCCTGGTTTAGGTATTTGATAATGAAGAAAGTGTAAAATCTCGTATGTGCTTTTGATGAAAAATTAAAAGAGTACACATAATACAATGTAAAACTACTTAATCCCTAATTGTACATGCTTTGCACGTATTTAACGGCAATATTGTCGAAATTTTCAAACACCAAATTAGGCGTTATTGGCTACAGTTGTCAAACCTGTCTGCTTAGAGTTTCCGTGATGAAAGAAGGTTGTGCATTTATACGTTTCCTGGACAATCAATAATACACATAAAGGTAACAATCAATACGCTGCATTAAAACAGTTGCACGATTCAGAAATTAACTACTTTTAATCATGATCGAAGTACAAAAGCAAACTTACTATCGATAATCTAACCTAATATTTCCATGTAATAATCGAAAATTTCTTAACACACCTTTTACCAATAATAGATTTTTGTACATTTGAATTGACTTGTATTGTAACTGCATTTTATCTCTGAACACGTAACCATTGCGTTTTGCATTTTTGCCAACTTGTTTAGATCATTCGTTGGAGCCACCATTGTGTTCGCGGAAACTGAAAACAATTGCCTAAATTGAAGTGCAACGGTAGGAGTTCATTGTACAATCTCACGTCATTAACGTTTAATGGAGTAAGATAGAAAATGCAAATCATCCAACAGATCGGTTTCATTCTTAGAGGGTACTCGTCAAGTAGTTGCCAGAGTGGTTTCGGTAGGGATATGCACAAGCATGCGGTTGCTTCACTCATTCATTACGCCAACGAAGTCGTGAATGGAGGCAAACTTCAAGGTAAATGTCGTTTGGTCTAATAAGCGGCCGCAAAACATCTGACAAATACTTACTGAGTTCGCATAAGCGAGACGCATTTTCTAGTCAATAAATCGCATTTGTCATCTTGAACAACGTATTGTTTATGCCAATATATCTTTAAAACAGGTTCTACATTATATATATATATATATATATATATATATATAAATATATATATATATATATATAAACAGTTAGTATCTCAGTTCTCAAGCGATACCAAATGTACTCTAGTCCAATTCGTGGCCGCAAACGTCTCGCATATTAAGAAAAGAAAAATATTTTCTGGTCTATAAATCGCGTTTGTTATCTTTCACTCTAAAATAAAATTCTGCCATTATATATATATATAGTCAGATCACAAGCGTTACCAAATTGGAACTTTTTAATGTAATGAGTTTCCAATAATAACGAAACAAATCTACTTAATGAATTTCATTGCCTCTATTATGTTAAATTTATCTTTAAAATACTATCTAGAAAAAAGTATTTATAGAGCAGAAGAAAATACGGAGATTATTTATTTTACATAGCTTTCTACAAGAACGTACTAATTTTAATATTGTTAATCTCTCTTCCTATTAAACAACCTATAGTACCGCAATGGAGAAAATCCGTTAAAAATTGTTTAATTTGATAAGACGTTTTCCTAAACTAAAATTCACATTACTAATATTTGAATTTTTACGGACTACCAATTGTTTTATTATTTAATAAATTATAATCACGCCCTGTGCCTAATCTGCTATTTTAAACAAAAGTAACAAAAATTTTATTTCGTATCTGGGTAAATTATATTGATTAGTGTTTGGCAGCATAAAACTGCATTCTTCAGCAATTTGGTTAAGTATTGTGAGGTTTATATATAACAAAAAAATCTCAACGATCAATACTAACTGAAATTGGCTAAATGTTTATTAATCATCAGTTTAGACAGATAAGATTATCGTTTTCTGCGGGAAAATATTTATTTTTCGACATTGTCTTATTACAAAATTTGTTAATGAATAAATTATCCGAATTTTCAGATTGAGGCCTAAGCAGTAATGATTAAATTTTTCTTTCTGCTTTTTAACGAAAGGTCTGATATATACGTAATTTATGACATGATATTTATTTTTTTAACAAAACATGCCAAAATAGGTTTATGGGTTTAAAATTAAATTTCCATTTGTATATCAATATAGAAATTTAAAACGTTTCAGTATAACTGCACAAATTTAAAATGACTCCTTATTTTAATTAAAGTTGTAGCACTGCAATAGAATTAAGAAATTTTTTTTGTATTGCTGATTTATTTTTTCTCTGTGCGCAAATTGCCTGAAATTAAAGAAAAAATTACATGTTTAACGAAATTAAAATAATAATTAAATAGTAACATTTAATCCGGGTATAAAACAAAAGTAATCAAATATTTTTATTTTGATATAAACAGAAATAAGAAGACCGTTTAAACTTATAGCATTTCAAAATAGTAAAATGAGGTTACTCTTCATCAGATTACACTAACAGCTGTTTTTATTGATTTAAAACAAAAATCAACTTTACTTTATCTTATAGACATATTTTCTGTATACGATTATTTTATTGAAAAAATTAAAGACCTTTTAAACGCTTTGTTATGCTAGATTTGCTCCTACAGACAATAGTATTCGTTTAACTTTAAAAAACCATGAACGTCATTTCAATTCTGACCGCAGAAATAAGTTGAACTTTAATCTGAAATAGATTTTCCAAATATCTTTGTTTGTTTAAAAATACAATGAGACGTGACAAAAGCGGGAAAATGTTATTTTCACAACACTTAGAGCACAGTTAGATCTTGAAATATTGTAAAAATATATTGCTTACTTACGATAGCAAATTAATTATTTATTGTTTTTACATCTGCTTGCCAATTTTTGACTGCTTTTAATTAATTCTCAGTTTCTTTACCTTGACTTGCGTATATCTTAAGGCACATAATCAGGCATGTCGTTCTTGGATGAAGATTTTAAACCAAATCTGTGAATATTCTCTATCTGCTAAGTTTCAGTTATCTGTGACACACTTTAACATTACTTGATTCTTAATGGCTGCAGTATCAGTGCGAGGTAATCATGTGAAAAAAACTCTACCATAAGAAAAAGGAATAAGCAAAGAAATCCCTTTACGGAGCCAGCGTTTTAATAAGCTGTTGGTCATGTTTATTTATAAGGCTAAACAAACGTGATTATTTTGTAATGTTAGCGGATTTTATTCGTGAAAATTTTATACTTGGAAATAAATGCTTTACTTAAAAATGTTATATAATTGGCCATGTAATAAAGAGCAGGTTGCACAATTAACTTGCCATTAGCCAATGACACATTACTTATTTTACACGGATCTGCTATTTATATATGAAGTGTTTAAGGACTAATAAAACACCTTTGCGCTGGAATTGGTACCCAATTCTAGCTCGAAACCTTGATTTATAGAATTGTTACTACCACTTACACAATCAATGATTTTTTATTGTATTATATATATATATATATATATATATATATATATATATGGTGAAAGCGGCAAAATCGTTTATGCTTGTATAGAAAATGGGCAACTGGTCTTACGATGTTTGTGGAGACTACTAGGTTTGAGAGCCGTATATCTCATTTTGCTTTCTATTTATATGTATATATATATATATATATATATATATATATATATTGCGGTTTGATCCTCGCTAGTCAGTTTACCAACGTTCTCTGATGATCATCATGGTAAGTTAAAACATGTCAGTATGTGTGACTGACAGTAGTTTTCTATGCTGTCCGACGACCGTTTAAATATAATTGTATTGATGTCTACTTGAAGTTCACAAGCTTGATTTAAGGAATTGTTACCACCAGCCGAGTTATCAATGGTAGTTTATTTTGTATTACCAATTGACTGTTTTTGGCTTGCTTACCTTTGTTTCTGCTGATTTTAATACAACCGCTTCATCTGCATTCTACCGTCTAGGAACTGGTGATGCCACACAGGCTGTATTTATGCTTAGTTTATTAGTGATTATATTTATTTATATTAAAATAAAGAATTTGAAATTATTAATTTATTTACCTTCCCGCAGAAAACGCAGAACCGCGTTTAGTCATCGTTATCTGCAATGCTATGCAAAATTTTTATCCTAGAATTAACTTTATTTAATAACCAATTTATAGGGCTGCACGGTTTATATGATCTCCTTCGTACCTCACTTGAGTCCATTGATGCGTGGAAATATGATTTATTGATTAAAATTTCTAACAACAAACTACGCAATGTAGAAACAAATTTGGATAATTATGACTTACCGAACAAGCTCTATTTGAGCTCTGGCACAACCACGGGGCTTTCCATGTGACATGTAAAAATGTGCTTAATTTCATGTCCTCTTTGTCATATATTTTGTACTCACGTATATATATATATATATATATATATATATATATGTAGATCTTATTGTACTCTGTGTGTAAAGAAAGAAATTTTTATCAGGTGGAAGAAGTATTTCTTTTTGCATAGTCTTCAATATATCTATTAATGAACATATCTTTATATATAAATTGAAAAGCAAAACAAGATAGAAATATGTGAACAAAAAGAGTGTGAAATATAGAAACCAATCAAATTGCGTGCGTCACATCCAGTTCAAGCTCAATGCTTGTACGCGCTTCTTCTGCTTACATAAATACTGCTGCAATTTGTTTATCCATAAGGCTTCGTATGTAGCCTCATACGAAGCCCTATGGATAAACAAATTGCAGACTGATTTATGCAAGCAGAATCGTGTTCAGACATTGAGCTTGAACTGGATGTGACGCACGCGATTTGATTGGTTTCTATTTTTCACACTCGCTTGGTTCACATATTTCTATCTTGTTTTGCTTTCCAATATATATATAAAGATATGTTCATGAGTAGATATTTGAGAAGACCATGAGAAAGAAAATTTTCTTATATCTGATAAAAT
>JAQBSW010012833.1:0-15614 GCA_029291075.1 Eudiplozoon nipponicum
GTGCTGTTCTTCTTGTTGTGGATTTGACCACATTTTTCTTGTGCCGGACAACTGATAGCACTCATAGGTCGGTAAGTTCTTGAATGTGGTTCATTCTCAGGTGCTCTGATTATTAGCCTCGATTGATGGGTTCTCACTTGCCCCTTCTTTTTTAAGCCTTCAATCAGCTGATTGTCTGCTAATGACGTTGGATCAACATTTTCCATTGTACTTTTCCCAATATTTCGAGACATCATTTCAAGTCTCATCTTCAAGGCTGACACAATACGCAAGGGAGTTAATCACAAATTGTGGTAAATGTGGTATCCTAATTCTAGACAGATATATTTATAATTATTTAAATTCTAAAAGAAATTTCTTAATTGTATTCCTAATATCCGGTCTTTATACCTAGTCTCTAATACTCAAATGTACACAAAAACTAATCCCTGTCCCCCTACGCGCACATAACTACCTATAAACATGTGTAATTTACTAAAGTGACATTTATTGAATAACTATAAGCACACTTAATGGATTATTATAATCAAAGTTGCGGTCTCGATATAAACACATGACCCATTAATTAGTTACATTTTGTCAGTATAAACTAAGAATTGTATAGTGTAGGAAAGGCAATTCATCCAGTAGACTGGTTTCATCCTTATTGGGAACTCATCATGTACTGGCCAGAATTTGCCGCGGACAGGACTTGAACCTGGGCACGTCTGCTTCGGAATCTGGTGCTCTAACCACTGAGCCATCCTGCCGCACACTACACTGCACACAATTTTCAGTTATATACAAACTAATGTAACTTGGTTAGTCTATTTTTCCTTAAAATGGTGCTCATACGGCATCCATTTAGACCCAAAGTTCCAACTATCCATCCCAAATCTGTAATTACCGAACAGACACCACACTACCTGGGAAAGTGGTATTCAAATGAACATTTATATAATTAAACGAACATTGGTTGCGCGGGTGGTGATAAAAATTATTATAATCAAGATTGCTCTCTTGATATAAACACCTGACCCATTAATTAATTACATATGTCAGTATAAACTAAGAATTGTATAGTGTTGAAAAGGCACTTAATGGATTGACATACACGCCTATCACTAATGTCTATATTTTAATTGCTGTTCCGGACGCATAGAAAAATCAACAGAATTTTGATTTCAATATTGCAGTAATCCTCACATGCCCCCCAGTTTACCTAATCCCATCCTGTTTGCAATCGGTTATAGACAGAGAGAGGTTAAAAAACTGTTGAATGTATATATAGTATTATTCTATCGTTTTGACAAGACCGAATACGAAGTCTGCACTAACGAAATCGTCTCCAACCAAATACACATTAATACTCATATCCTATATAAATTAGTTTCTCCATTAAAATATCTGTGTCGAAATCATGTATATACCCATATAACATATTTTATATTTTTTAAAATTTTGTTTATTTACTTATTGATTATTATATATATACTTACTTTTTTTATAAAAACAGCCATTTATTTATAATTCCACAGGCTATATATTATGCATGTATAGATAAGCATATAAGCAACAATGTGGGTTCTTCCCACATATTTTATAACTATCTATTTATCCATCATATATATGTACGTGCAAACACCATATATATATAATATGAATATAATAAAAGCAACACTGTGAGTCCCTCAACGGATAAATTATATCAGTCAAAATGCTATGTTGTATATATATATCATCGTCATTTACAGCCACATATATAGTCAAGTGATCTAATGTTTCACTGTCTAAGTATATCCATAAGCAATGAAAGTGGGTTCGTTGAACCTCAGAATTACGAGCCCCGAGAGCTGTATAGTAGCATTTACTTTGGATACTATATATATATATATCATGATATACTCATATAAATGATGCATACTATACCTATCCATTGACAGCTTTGGCTAATTTCACCATTCTTTCAATGCTACAGCAGCAACACAGCTCATTGCGTATCTCCCGATCCGGAATAACATTTATTAATAAATCTATATTTCTACCAGTATCTACAGCATGAACGATATATACATATACGAATCCAGAACAATGGCTGTAGATACTGAGTAGAAATGAAGATTTATTGAACTACAATGTTATTCCATGGAGTACCGTTGTTTATGATATCTTACATATATATATATATATATATATATATATATATATATATATATATATATAATTAGGAATAATAGGAAACAACATTAATAACAAAGTGGATAAAGGCCATTTATTTCGTAAATACTAATCGTCTCTTATACAATCATACATATTTATACATTTTGGGTTTTCAATTGATTATGCTAGTGGTAACAAATCTGACTCGTTTTTACTTCTTTTCTTGTTTTGGCTAGTTGGTGAGTGTGTATGCGTTTTTGTTTGTGTTGTGTATGCGTGTTTGCATGTAAAGGTCATTCTCACAGTATTGCAAAGTGATGTCTGAGATCTGGTCATTATTGTTTTGATGGCTTGAGAATAAACCATTTGTGCGCATTGTTCACTGTTACATGTACCAGTGCTATTTTCCCAGTGTATTTGATCGTTTCACCTTGTTGCGCAAATTTATAATTTCCACATGGTAACAGCGCCAGTGTGGATTGCACTAGCATAATCAACTTAAAACCCAAAATGTATAAATATGTATGATTGTATAAGAGATGATTAGTATTCACGAAATAAATGGCCTTTATCCACTTTGTTATTTATGTGTTCTGTATTCCTAATTATAAATATACTGTGTTAAATTAAAAAGGCATGGATATTATAAAAAAATATATATACAAATATACATAATGCCTATCTCAATCCACATAAGCAACCATGTGAGCTCTTCTCACCTTATATATCAAATCTAAATATTCTTAAACACATCAATTGTGAATATCTAAATAAGCATTTAAGCAACCATGTGAGTTCACCCCACATCTTATATGAATATTTAGAATCATTCATATATATGTATCTGCGTAATATGTATATAAATATAGATACACATATCTGTTAAGTATATTTAGATAAACATATAAGCAACAACGTGAGTTTCTCTCACATCTTATATAAATCGAAATGTTCATCATATATATATAACTGTAACCAAATTACCTCTTTCTAACTTCATCTAATTTGTTCTCTTATTTTATCACAGATGCATAGTCGCGGTCTCTTATTTGGATTTATTGTTAGCTCTGATTCCTCCAATCTACGTTTCTTTCCATTCGAGAAGGCTTCATTAAATATTGGGCCTAATGATTTTTCTACACATGTCATATTCATGACGTTCATTCCTGATTTTATTTCAATTGATTCTCTAATCAACCTGGTTAATCTATTTCGGTTACATAGTGCAATCCGTTTACAGCCGTCCCAGTTTATCTGATGACCTGTCTCCATTGAGTGCCTGGCTAGATCTGATCTATGACTATGTCTGTATTTGCATGCCGTCTTATGTTCACCTCTACGTACCTTTATTGGACGCATGGTTTCACCTATATACATAAGATTGAAATCATTACAAGGTATCTCATAAACCCCTGATGTGTTGAGCGGTTCTATTTTTTCTTTATGGTTCGCTAACTTATTGCCTATTGTAACTGATTGTCTTAACACTGTTAGTTTTTTGTATTTCGTTGCTAACATCCTAATTTTTCTACTTAATTTGGAATCTGGTAGAACCAGAGTTCTGTGCTTATCTTCATTCTTATTATCTAAATCTCTTACCCGTTTGTCCTGGGTTATTTTTCTATTAAATCGCAATAGTGTCGCCTTTATGATTTCCTCAGTTAATTTTTCCGAATAACCATTTATCCTGAATATTTATTTTAATTTCATCAGTTCTTTTTCCCTATATTTTAAATCAACTATTTTATGACTTATTTTTATCATAGATTTTAGAATGTCTATTTTCATCCCAAACGGGTGATTAGAGCAATAATTCAGGAGGATAACAGAATAATATCCTTCCTGTAAATATCCTTTTCTAATGTCTGACCAATTCATTTTAATTTTACATCTAGAAAGGATAATTCTTCTTTGCTTTCTTTTTCCAATGTGAATTTTACCTCTTCCAGTTGATTAGCTAAATACAGAAAATTCTCCAGCTCATTGTCACTGTGATTCCAAATTCAGAAGATGTCATTGAGGAATCTTAAATATAAGTGTGGTTTGAGGGGAGATCTGAATAGGAAATTATTTTTTAAACAAATTAAAAAAATAAAAAATCAGGAAAAAGAACAATGGAAAATCTGGTTCCAACGTCATTTTCAGACAATCAGCTGATGGAAGGCTTAAAAAAGAAGGGACAAGTGAGAACCCATCAATCGAGGCCAAAATCAGATCACCTGAAAATAATCAAATTTCAAAATTTTACCGCACAAGAAAAATGCGGTCAAATCGACAACAAGAAGGACAGCACTGCGCAACGAGATTCATCATTCAAAAATTGTTTAAATCAAAAATACGACCTAACAGTGATTCAACTTTTTAACCAATATAAAAGGAAGAAAATAAAAAATTGTAAGGCAAGTGGAACATATCTCATTATTGAAATTATGTTTAAAATTTAATACTGTACCTAAATGCTTTAAATTCAGACTACCATTTCTGCTAGATAGGGTAGGAAATATTCTGAAACAGGAACATTCTATACATTTAATAATAGGGACATGATAAGAAAATAGCAAACCTGGGAATCTAAAGGCCTGCAAAAAATATTCCAAACGATTCTGCTGTGTCGAAACGGGTAATAAACTTATCATCTATGGATCTCAAGGATAATGTAAAGAGAATACTTAACCTGGGATTGAACACGGCTGTTCCTATAGAATACCTAAGAATGAAATAATTACCGAGGCAGTTAAAATCGCACAATTCCTCGCAGGAAGAGATAAAACTAAATTTGAATTAGATGTTGCCAAATTGGTGTTAGAACAAAGAGAGGATAAATGTAAACAGAATTATGATTTGAAAAGATTGAGATCGAATTTGTTATCTAATAAGGTAATATGCCTTAAAGCAGATACAGGTGGAGCAACAGTGCAAATGAACCAGAGGGATTATGATGATAAGATGTATGTACAATTAAATAATAAAGAAGTTTACCATAAAATAAATAAGGACCTAACGGACAAATTACAAGTTGAGGTTAAAGATTTAATTAATCAAATGATTGGATCTGGGGAATTGGATTCAGTACTTGGTAAATCATTAATACAAAGAGATTCACTCTCTCCCAGAGTGTATGGTCTAGTAAAAATTCATAAACAAGATAATCCACTTAGGTTAATTGTCAATGTCCAGAATTCTCCAACTTATAAAATGTCCAAATTTCTGTGCCATAGAATAAGAAAATACACCTATTTTCTAGATTATACATTAAAGAATACTTATCACTTTACTGACATTATTAGTAAATATAAATTATTAGAGAATGATAAACTGGCAAGCCTGGATGTGGTATCTATGTATACGAACATTCCAGTACAGGTTGCATTAGAGTGTGTCCAACCTTGTCTAACGGAATACCCTGAAATACTAGAAGGGAGTAAAATGATGTTAAGGAGTATTATGGAAATGTTTAAAATTTGTATGTCCACTACATACTTTATATTTTGAAATGAATTCTAGCTTCAAGTTAAAGGTGTGCCTATGGGACAAACATTATCAGTCCCAGTCGCTAATATTTATATGCATTATTTAGAAAAAAATCTCCTATTCAGTTCTCCCCTCAAACCAAACTTATATTTAAGATTCCTAGATGACATCTTCTTATTTTGGAATCACGGTGACAATGAGTTGGAGAATTTTCTGTATTTAGCTAATCAACTGGGAGAGGTAAAATTCACATTGGAAAAAGAAAGCAAAGAAGAATTATCTTTCCTAGATGTAAAATTAAAACGAATGGGTCAGACATTAGAGAAAGATATTTATAGGAAGGATACTTATTCTGGTATCCTCCTGAATTATTGCTCTAATCACCCGTTTGGGATGAAAATAGGCATTCTAAAATCTATGATAATAAGAAGTCTTAAAATAGTGGATTTAAAATATAGGGACAAAGAACTGATGAAATTAAAAGAAATATTCAGGATAAATGGTTATCCGGAAAAATTAACTGAGAAAATCATAAAGGAGACACTATTGCGATTTAATAGAAAAATAACCCAGGAGAAACGGGTAAGAGATTTAGATAATCAGAATGAAGATAAGCACAGAACTCTGGTTCTACCAGATTCCAAATTAAGTAGAAAAATTAGGATATTAGCAACGAAATACAACATAAGAACAGTGTTAAGACAACCAGTTACAATAGGCAATAAGTTACCGAATCAGAAAGAAAAAATAGAACCGCTCAACACATCAGAGGTTTATGAGATACCTTGTAAAGATTGCAATCTTAGGTATATAGGTGAAACCATGCGTCCAATAAAGGTACGTAGAGGTGAACATAAGACGGCATGCAAATACAGACATAGTCGTAGATCATATCTAGCCAGTTACTCAATGGAGACAGGTCATCAGATAAACTTGGATGGCTGTAAACGGATTGCACTATGTAACCGAAATAGATTAACCAGGTTAATTAGAGAATCAATTGAAATAAAATCAGGAATGAACGTCATGAATATGACATGTGTAGAAAAATCATTGGGCCCAATATTTAATGAAGCCTTTTCGAATAGAAAGAAACGTAGATTGGAGGAATCAGAGCTAACAATGAATCCAAATAGGAGACAGCGCCTATAAGTCTGAGAAAAAACAGAACAAATTAGATGGAGTTAGAAAGAGGTAATTTGGCTATACTCAGATTTATATATATATGATGAACATTTAGATTTATATAAGATGTGAGAGAAACTCACGTTGTTTCTTATATGTTTATCTAAATATACTTAACAGATATGTGTATCTATATTTATATATATATATGTCTTTTTAATATTCATATAAGATGTAAGTGAACTGCACATGGCTGCTTAAATGCTTATTTAGATAGGTTCTACAATATATATGTGAGAAGAATATTTAGACTTGTATATATAAGGGAGAAGAGCTCACATGGTTGCTTATGTGGATTGAGATAGGCATTATGTATATTTGTATTACTTTATATATGTATAATATAATTAGACATAAAAATTGATATATATATAAATATTAACAAAAGCTTTTGACTAATACATTCATCCGCTGAGAGACTCACAGTGTTGCCTATATGATATTCATAATGTATACTGTGTAACACGTATATATATATATATATATATATATATATATATATATATATATATATATATATATATAAGATATATTGATATTTATAAAAGATGTGGGAAGAACCCACATGGTTGTTTATATGCCTTTCTATATATGCAGTGATATAGCGTGTGGAATTATATATAAATGGATGTTTTATAAGAAGTGAGTAAATATATATATATATATATATATATATATATATATATATATATATATATATAATTGAATTGGTGTTCACGTCGAAATCGCAAACTTGATTTAAGTAAGTTTTATCACCGTAAGTACAACTAATGAAAGTTTAGCCACACCAGCCGTTAATATCTGATTCGTCACTGCCACAAAACAATGAGAAGAAAAATTAAAATAAAATGAAAATTAGAAAAATGGTTATTTATGACTGTGAGGATCTAGTTTGTATGGGTATATTCACCTAGATAGCACACTAAAGTGAGGCAAACGAAATCATTGTACAACACATTTTTGACCAGATGTGCTTTAAGACAAGGCCTTAATATCAAGCACTGTTAGCTAAGTGTATGAATAACAAAATTTACCGGGCGACAATCTCTACCATGAGGCTTTATGATGTGCATATTCCTACTTCAAATTGTGTTAGCTGGAGCAGAGTTTGAGAAGTACACTGGCGCATACCTTACAGGCTAACGCGGTCAAATTTAATGGATGATTGGAACCATAGATTAACATTCGTGAGGGAGGTGCGAAATCAACTGTGGAATACAGCAAATAATGTGATCATTATCCTCCAGCACCGACAGATGCTGTATGAAATCATTAACCTTTGTATACGCGAATGTTCGTGTGCTATAAAAAAACAACAGATTTCTCATTCTTAAATATGGCTAACCAGTCAAGACTGACAAGTACTGCCTATTTTGAGTAATTTAGCTTTAAAGCCTCACCGCCTTAGGCTAACAAGAACAATTTATCCAGAATAACTCAATTGAAGTCGCTAGAAAAAGGCAAAACCAATAAGATTAATCTAATTTATGCATTACTAGCACAATACTTGTATTAAAAGGATATTGTAAAAAATCATCTCGCAAATGAACCAAACACAAATCGACTTACCTGGTCAAACCGCCCGGAGCGTTTACGTGAGTCATTATCTCCAAAATATCGGGACGAAGCATTAACTGAGAAACCGCTTTTTGAAATGCATCTTTCATTCACGTGTCGCTGGAATCGCCGAAAACGTCGTCGATCAGACGCAACACCGAACCCATTAAACGACTGGTCTGCACCGGCACACCTTCGAGTTTCACGTCTAGCATTTGTTTCTCCACAAGCTTGTCCTCGACTAACGAACTTTCTGGGCAACGACGATGAGGCCACTCCAGAACTTGCAAAATCACTTTCCATATCTCTGGGTTTATACTTTCGATACAACGCGTCAGTTTGCCGCTTTCGTTTCCTATATGAAATCGATTCGGTAGAGCTAGCATTTCCAAAATTGTCTAAGTTATGGTAGACATAGCTGTAAGTTAAATTATCGGCACTCTCATCATCATCATTTCCTAAGTCCCCATCATAATCTGAGTCAACATCACTGGAAGTGTACACCTGAAAATTAATTAATAAACGGATCAATGCTATACATTAGTAATAATCAGAAAAACATGAATAAGAATAAAATCACGAGACAAATTACAAGTCAACTAATAATAACTTATGCGTGTGCCATCCTGACTAAATTAGTTTATCAAACACCTATTGCGCCCACAAAATCACCACCTCGTAAGGTCACCCGTCCTGCTCACCAGATCATTACGTCAACTACAATTCATGGCTACACAGGCAGGCAGGGCTGGTTAATTTGGTTATAAACAGACATGCACTAGTGCAGTTCACTATTTATGAGATCTAGGTCTAGGTACATATGAAGCAATTCATCAGATGTCATTTTACACATTTGCATTGTTTACTAAGTTTGTTGTAAAGGAAAAATTGTGCAAAAGTACAATACACGATTATTTGAGCAAACACGAAGTATATCAAGTTAAGCCTGTACAAATCCAACAATATGAATAAAGCTGTTTTCAAAGAAAATACTAGACAAGTCTCAATAGCATAGATACCATCTCTATTTTGTAAGTCGAAAGAAACCAAGGCTATATATGGATTCCGAACCGGCGACACGGCTTATTAATCAATCGCCTTGACATCTATTCATCTGAAACTATACTCATTAAAGTCCGTTTAAAAAATACAAGTTTTGGTAACACTAGGTATGCCAATTAAAGCACATTGATTTTTCCATTTCTGGAACTATTTAAATCGAATCAATGAAGGATTTAGTTTTTATATTATAATATGCTGTCCGAGTCGATTAAATGAATAAACCCGTTACTTATCGAAAAAATACATCTAAGGATCCAACTGCGGAAATAAAGTACCTTCCGTGTCATAATCCGATTTCATTTTGATACATTCATCCAGAGTAACCAAAAAAGCCACAATGCAAATACATAAACAAAACCATGTTCACTGTTTGAAGCATTTGTCTTAATCAAAGCTTAAGATATGTCATCAGCACAATTGATTGCACTAATATTTTGAGAGCTATCACTGGCTTCCTTGTAGTGGCGACAAATTTAAAGCAAAAATAGCTGGACTATTAATAAAGTTTTTGATTACCTCGTACATCCAATTTCCAAAGAAAACATTAATGGAAGCCTTCGGTGTGCAGGTGTTGTATACCAAATAAATGTCTAATGGAGTAAACTGAATGAGTCGTTCGTCATAGAAATTACAATTTAAAGAACAGTAGTTTACAAGTTAAAGGTAAAATTAAAATTAAATAGAACACGAAATGATGACGTAAAGCGCTCGAGCTGCGTAGAGACGCAGAAAATGTCCACGAAGACTTATATAATCGGCTTAAGCAAAACTTGCACGAGACATTATTAACGACAATACAGAAATCTGATCTAAGAAATGTCAATGTCAAAAAATGGCAATGCTCGAAACAGCTTTATAAGAAAGCGGGTTCTACGAAAATTCGTAGAAGCAAACACGAAACATAAATAACGGCAAAAATATATTCAACCGCACCCAACCTAATTATATATCATTATATATTTTAAAGAGGACGCAACATCCGAAATATTTACTGGAAGAATTAAACCATCAGTCACTTCTCGGATACCTAATACACAATTGATGTTTGTTTACACTACAAAGCGCTCGGTAAATTTAAATGTAACGGATAAAATCTCTGCAATGGTACAGTCCAAAGTAAGTTTTCACTGCAGTGTAACAAGGAGATTCATAGTTACGCGTGGGCTGTAAATCATAGTAGACCATCATCATCTGCAAGTTTAATGCTATTTTTGCCAGTATATCTGGCTATGACGCGCCAGTCGTCTCGCAGAAAATCACTATGGCAACCACCTGCGGAACTTGGTATTGAAGCTTTAATATGAAATAAGTAGTGCTTTGGTAATCTATATCGGGAAAAATTGTCTGAAGTTAAAATGCACAAAATTTAATTAGGTATGAAATTTTGAATACTAACTCTAGAACATTAAAAGAATCTAATAAAAATTATTGTAAAGCATTCTACAAAAAATAACATACACAATCAGATTCATCCAGAACACTTCTTCCTCGAGGTTCGAGATGACGACATGCATTTGAACAATATATATCTTTATTTTTTTGTCGTCTAAATATGCCAAAGACCAGGCTTGAGTATTTAAAGGACTGAACAGCATCCAGCTAAAATTGAAATTCAAATGTAAAACATGATTAGCAAACCCATATATGCTTCTTTTAAAAGTGTTTATTAGCTCGTGCAAGAACAAATATATATATATATATATATATATATATATATATATATATATATATATGCATCATTGGTTGTGCGGATGGTGACACTCATTGTCTTATCTCCATTAAAAGGAAAAACCTGCTTCATGATTACTTAACTTAAATTTCAACTAACAAGATAAATGTTGCTACACAACATTTAGTCTACCATTTCCATCTGTCAATCTACTTCCCTGATCTGATAATCATTGAGAAGAGTTAGGTAGCAAATAAGTTAAGTTCGAAACTGCTCAATAGTATGAAATATGAAACTTCATTATATGAAGTTAGAGACTATCAAAAGTTACAAACGCCAATCAGCTCTTTAGAACCTGGTATATAATCAATGCAGCAACATCCAGTAAGAGAACGCAAGGCTCTTTACGCGATGCTGAAAAATAACTAATATCGTAACATTCGTGGAAGTGTGAATAAAGACAGCCTTAATTTATAACTTTCGACCAGAGGTGTCTATTACGTCTCTACAGTGCGGCAGAAAAACATCTAAAATGCAGTGATCAATCAAGACTTCCAGTGATAAGTAGGAGGAGTGCAACTGACGACTCTATCTGGTGCGATTGCAGCAGAGCACACGTCAAAATACACAGAAGCAACTTTAACCGTCTTTGTTGGTCCTAATTGGCATGTTGAGCTCATGTACAGTTTATTTACTGGCTCTTGAAATGTAATGGATTTCCCATCACCATGTATTTTGCTTTTATTGCGGTTTGCGAACTGAATAAATTCGGTAGCCTACTGCTTACAGGCCTGATTATCAGAAAAGTTTTGAGCACTCCATAGCTATATAGGGTTAAGTACATAAGAAAAGATTATCTAGTGTAGCTGTAAACACTTTACGTAACTGGATAGTTATAAACTCACGTTTAGCCTACGCTATGTCCTGCGTAGATAGAATATGGAAGACGTAAACTTTTACACGTCAACTCTCAACTATTCTTATAAAAAAATATATCTTCTAAGAACTTTGTAATTTGGAGTTGCCTTGCAAAGCCTCTGAATACCAAAATGATTGACAGTGATTTCAATACCAAACTCGGTCAAAATAACACGGAAAACCTATCTTTAAGAGAAACACTGGCTCAAAAAGCATTGCTCTTTACCTTAATCTGACCATAGTAATATTTGTTTTCCCGTAACCAGGTGTAGCCACATCGCAAAGTGTAGTGTGTATTCGTTTGGGAAAATAATGAAGTTTTAGTTAAATAAATCAGGTTGACAAATAAGTAAAGAATTATAATTAAACAGGAAAATATGTAAGAAACATTGCAAGCTAAACAATATCTTCTCAAAATAGTCTCCTATAAAGCAGCGATTATATAAATAAAACTATTAATAAACTAATCCTAGCCATAAAAGATTAAAAATAATTTAAAAACCTAAAAATTGAGGTATTTTCAACAAGCAATGAAGAATATATATAACCGAGTGGTGAGGGGACACCACTTGTACCAAATTCCCAAGAAACTCTATGAAATGTGGAGTCGGCTTATCCTTCAAAAGGAGTCAGCCGCAGTAAAGTAAAGTAAGTAATATATATAACGACAAAGGTATTTATATTTCAACAATATAAAAACTTATTCAAATGTGCACACTATTTAGTTTGTTACTGTAGCTGTGTTCACGGTCAAGATTAACTAACTTATAAAACCACGAAGAACATTATCAAAGAATAAGATTGTGCTTTGATATAAGAGTAGGAAACCCCATTACGATTCATATTTTGGATTTTTTATAAGCAATAACAATGAAAATCTATTGGTTCTCAATCTTGCAGTATACATACTGAAGACTAAAGATCTCGAAATCAATTAAAGGAATAAACCGGATTTTGCACAAATACATGATCCTTGATTTGCCTGGCAAGTTCCAGGTAATTCTGTAATCACGGTAGATTGTCCTATAAAAACGCATTAAAAACACATCTTCAGAACATAATTAAATAAACGTAGATCTAGAATGGACACTATTGGACGCAATACTTAGACGTCCGCTATGTAAGTATGCAGTGATTATTTATAATACTATACGGCGTGTTCCATATTGCAAACTAGTATCGTATATGAGAATGCTGGTATTTCATTTCAACATTCCAGTCATGCACTAGGTTCCATGGCATCATTAGCAGCAGGACATTTCGTTTCCCTTAAATACCCTAACCAACAAAATAAGTGTCTCGTAACTAGGCTCAATTAGGATGGCGTGTGAACCTCGGTCAAATAAAGCAGATATCGCCAATTTGCGCATTTTAAACGCCCACAGTTAATTTGCAACGGCTTGACATTTATTGAGGAAGTTCAAAACCAAAAAGCTGTCCAGGCGTTGACAGCTATGATCAATCATTCCCATGTCTCCACGGCATGACGAAATGACACTAGATTTGATATGAACACCTTATAATAAGTTTTTAATGAAATGGATTGGTAAATCTATAGTGGTTTGAATAAAATAACAAAGGCATAAAAATTAACTGAAACTTACACAGAAGCAAATTTTTAATCACAAAACATTAAAAAGTATATATGATGAGTGATTACAGCTAAATGTAAGATGTAAGAATATTATATCTGGCACTTGGATGTATACACTTCAATCAACGCATTACCAAATACCTTCAATTTCGGAAGAGGATGGACACCAAACGCGCATCACTTCGTCGCAAACGATAACACAACTTTTCTCTACCATATACATAAACGAAACAGGATACTGAAACAAAATACTACTGCCATTACAGAATTATTGTCTGTGTTAAAATTTGTTAAATATTTAAAATGGTTTATTAAATCAGCAGACTTACAAAAAACATAAAACCGAAAATCCCAAAAACCTTGTACGCTAAGGACATTTTGCCAAAACTTATGCTAAATAAAGTGGAATTTGGAACGGCGTTTTAGAAGATATGTTATAATATAAACTAAGTGATAAATAATAAAAATTCAAACATTAAAGAAAAATTATCTATATATATATATTTTAGTAATATTAATAAACGCTTGCCATATATTATTTTATTTTAATTTAGCCTATATTTAATATGGACAGGCATGGCTTATCTGTTCAAATATTAGAATTTATTGATTTTATTATTTAGTGATATAGTATAACGATCCAACAAGGGCGCTACGCAATTTTACACAAACATCCAATCGTAATATTTTTATGGTTGAAACATATTGCTGTAATGTCCCCTGTTGTTTATTGAATTGAAAAATTCAAGAGCAAAAAGCAATTACTACAAAGAGCATACAGATAACGACAAATCGCCGACATGTTACGTGAAATTAAATTCAAATTTATTTACCGTTGAACCAATGAGGAAAAACAAATTGCCGTTTAACCACGTTTAACCACATTTAACAAATAGTGTTGTTTAGGGGCTAACCTATTGTGGTGTCTGTAAGCCCAATAGATGCCAGTTCGCTAGAAGTCCTAATATTCACAGTAGAGTCGGATATGCCTACATGGTTACCTGTGTCAATTAGATTTAAATCCGTTAGGTCCTGCCCTAAATGAAATACATCTTCTAATTTAATATCGGCATTCTTGATCAAGAAATATGATACTCAAATTGACACTTACTTAAGGCGTTAGGATGGTGAAAGTTGGAAAGCTATATCTTCAGCAATAATCTGCTTTGATGTGTACGTGACCCACAATAATAAATAAAATTACCTGTTCCAAGGCTCCTCCTCAGTGTTATATTATATCAGAACACAAGACAAGTGTTGAAAGATGTTTATTGAATAATGTTGTAATCGTTTATTATGGAGAGAAATGTTAAAATGCAGCAAACGAAAATCTTCAACCAGCCCGGAAGCACGATACTCAAAAACTGAAAATAGCGCACAATTTTTAAAAATCAAGTCTTTAAACAAAGAATGTTCTGGAAAATAAAAAGAAAAAAATTCTTTTTAAATAAAGTTGTTACAATCAGCTATGGTGGTTTAAATTTATCATTCAAGGTCATTTTATAAAAGGCGGAGGATTCAACATCCTCTACACACACCACCTTCTCAAAAAAAAGAGAGGAACGACTAATAGTAGATGTAATCATCGTTCTTCGGCTGACGTAGTATTCTTCTAGATCGTTTTGTGCATACTGGCGCCCCTGACGTCGTCATCTCGCCCGATATAACATTCGCTGGTTCTTCAATATCATCTGGCGTTGACAAATAATTTTCATGCTGTGATTCAGTAGAATAAGATTTTGATATGTTAGACAACGGTTTTTCAAATTGCTGCATTTCATTATGTGTCTGCAAGATGGGATTGCACACCTCAGATTCGCCCATGGAACGGTCATTCAACGCATCTTTTAATTCGGTCACACCGTCAATCCAGATAAACTGGGGAATACAGCGATCCAACGTAACACAATCCTCAATGCCATTTATTTCTATGATGACATTCTTATCAGTCATCCTCTTGACCTTGTATGGTCCTTTGTAAAATGGTGTTAGGCAATTCTTCCTATTCTCATTAGTAAT